>CM033729.1:47916437-48208508 GCA_019671005.1 Hibiscus mutabilis | reverse complement strand
CCTAAACATATATCGGTTTCCTCATTTCGGCTACTTTTCTTGTCTAACATTTTCAAATTCGGGAACCATTGTTCTCTTTTAGAAGTAACCCTTTTAAATTATTTGCTAAACATCTGAAAAATTCTCTGCAGATGAGGCCCCAAGGAGGATCTTCATTTCTAACTGAGCTGAAACAAAGACTACTCCTTTCACCAAGTGAGGCAGCGTTGTCTGGTACACGTTATAATGTACCATTGATCAACTCACTGGTGCTTTATGTTGGTATGCAGGTATTCTACAATTTTTTACGCTTCACTAAATGTTATTTTCTCATCATTTTTTTTTCAGTTCACTAAATATTTTGCATGTGTTGTTTTACTTGGAATTTTGTTTCTAATCTCATCCTGCTAATTGGAACGAGGTTTTTTATGGAAGCCTTCTATAGATATGGACATGTTCCTACTGAAAATATATCAATCTAGCAATTAATGACTACTTATGGAAAACTGCTTTTAGGCCATCCAGCAACTGCAGTCGAGAGTACCTCATGCACAGTCGACAGCAAGCACTGCTCCAATGAGTGTGTTCTTGGTGAGTGCTGCCTTGGATATATTCCAGACTCTAATAGCGGACCTTGATACTGAGGGGCGTTATCTGTTTCTCAATGCAATTGCAAACCAATTGCGATATCCAAACAACCATACACATTACTTCTCCTTCATCTTACTATACTTATTTGCCGAAGCGAATCAGGTAAGAATCTCTGTTTCATGGTATTACATTATTATTGCATTTCATTTCAAACGTACAGAGGATAAACTAATGCCTTCGACAGGAAATTATCCAAGAGCAAATCACAAGAGTTTTGTTGGAACGTCTAATTGTTAATAAACCTCATCCATGGGGTCTTCTCATTACCTTCATTGAGCTCATAAAGGTAAAAAAGTGGATCCTGAATGTGATCTTAGTTTTTAGTCTCCTGGTATGTAATATGACTTTAAACTGTTTCAGAATCCGAGATACAACTTCTGGAATCGATCGTTCATTAGGTGTGCACCTGAGATTGAAAAACTCTTTGAATCCGTTGCAAGATCATGCGGGGGAATGAAACCTGTGGACGAGGGTATGGTTTCTGGTTGGGTTTCTGATAGTGCCCACTGACCGAGGTTTACCTTTTTTTTTAATGCCATAATATAATGGAACTGTAATTTTTAAAATATCTATTGGTAATCGGTATATCAGGTCTTATTTTTAGTTGTCCTGTAACAAACTACTTAATTCCTGAGCACAGCAGTCCATACGAGTGTTCTAGATGGCTTCCTGGTATGCATTTTCGTGTAGAAAAATTGTGAATTAAGCATCACACAACTAAGGCCACTGAGTTCAAAGTGGCCCTGTTATCTCCGATTCTTCATATTTTAGCATTTCGGATAGCCTAGTGATATTCAAGTCATTTGATCTATCTACATGTCAGTTTAGGGACGGCAGTGGATTAAATATTTGTAATTTTTGTAAAATTTCGGATCTTAATATGTTTTAGAATTTGAAATCCGTTCGTTATTTGTCATAAATTTGAATTATTTAAATCCAAGTTCAATGGCTTATACGATATCTTTGACATTTGCATTTAGCGCGAGAAGGAATTTTTCAAATAACTTTTTAAAAGTATATTGCTATTATCATATGTGAATATCTAATATGTGATCTGAATTTCAATAGTGGACGTCAATTTGTTTCTGATGGTAATAAATACGACCAAATCTAAATAAAAAATCGGATTCTTACAAATATTTTAATCTGCACTAACCATTCATCTCTGAACGGGGTTTGTTAAAGTCAGGTCGGACTTTGCCATTTATTACCGGGTTGAGCCGAAATTTAGTTACAAGTTTCGAAGTTTTATAAAATCACCGTTAGCACATGAACAAATGTAGGAACCACTTCTGTCAAATATCAAATATAAATATTGTAATTTAAAGGGTAAAACCTAAATACACAGGCTGTGTAAAATTAAATTTACAAGCTGTGTATTTACATTATAAAAATTTAAATTCTAAATTCCTAATCTTAACCCTAAAAAATTAAACCCAATCATAAAAAACTGAGCATAAAACTCTATCTGTGTCTGAGGATGAGTACACTATCAAACAAGAGGATGAGTACACTATCTATTCTACTGCATCATTCGCTCATTCCATATTTTTCCCCTGGTTGATAAAAGTGGGTACAATTCAAATAACTTATGCAGCTTCAACATCTCTTGGTCAACGAAATTTAAAACGGATACTTGACTTGAGCATTTTCCCAACACTAAAATTCGGGTCAATCAATCTTTTTTTCTTATTAAATAGAAATGTATTACATTTCCATGTCAGAATTGGAATCCATACAAGATGAGACAATATGAGTATCATTAGCCACTAGGACAATTAGTAAATCTCGGGTCATTCTTTAGTCAAGCTTTTGAATAAGATAAACAAACTTTAATCTCTACCAATATTGGATAACTGGATACGAACTCCAGCTCAAGCATAAATAATCCAAGTTGAAGTGGAGTATGAGAACTAGACAAACAATCTTTAATCTCTGGCAATTTAATTCTTATCTCGAATTAAATTCCAGCTTTGCAAATCAAACTCTATTGAACTGAAATTCCGATTTGAATTTGTGTTCGATTCGATTCAATTACACCCTAGGCATTGTCGACATTCTATGCTAAGCTTCATTCAAGTTTTGGCAATGACTATTTCATCCTTTTAGAGTATTAAGAAAAAGGAAAATTCAGAATTTTAGAAACTAGGAAACTTGTCCAGTACCTGACTTTCTTGACGAGGATCATTTGAAGGTTGCGAGCGTGGTCCTGCGATCGGATCTTACGCTCCAAATTCTTACGAGCCAAAATCCGTTTCTCGGAATTCTTAATGTGATGAGTTTGTTCCTGCTTTATCAGCCGTTCGATTCCGCTCGATTGCATCACCCGCTGCATCACCGCCAATGCTTGCTCCAAGTTACCGTTCCGTACCTGCACCCTTATCCCTCTCATTTGCTGAACATGACTCAACGAGTTGATCCCCTGTCTCGCCGGAGCAAAGATTTCGACAATAACTCGCCTCGATATCGCGTTCATTTCGGCAATAGGTTTTCGTATTCCCTCTATCAGTACTGCACGCTATTTCATTAGGTTTTTATCTTCTGATTTTTTTTTGAATTTCCATTTCAAAATATTAAATGACTCAAATGAGGATGTCATTCCATTATGTGAGGGCTGCGAACACGGAGAGTTGAAGAACAACGGTTAAAAACGTGCAACTGAAGATGTGATTGAAAGTTGAAACATATAACATGCTAGGTTGTAGGAGTAATATTCTAGGTTGTGTGTTTTTTAACATTTAATAATATAACCTAAAATGTTATATAGATCAATATAAAATATTAATATATGTTTCGATAACACTTTAAATTGTTTTTTAGAACTTAACAAGTGGTCCAGTGGAAAAGCGGATAATGTTCATCCTAAGAGACCCGAGTTCAATCATAATGTCTGCAAGATGTGTGCAGTTTGTCAAAGGGTTAAGATTAATTATGAACAGATGCTACCTTGTAACCACTTTTAGATTATTCAAAAAAAAATTTAATCCAACAAGTGGTCTTAGTAGAAAAGAAATTGTTTTTTAATCCAACTAAAAATAATAATTTTTAGTTTTGTTTATATACTTTAAATACATTTTGATGTTATTTTTCTTACTTTTTATTTATTTTTTGAATTTTTATTTTTATTTTTCCTTTTTAATAATTGAACTAGCAATAATGTTATTCAAGCGTGCATAACCACTTTTTAGTTCCATTTCAATTTTTTGACTAGTCCATTTCTTAAATATATAGAAATTATAACCATAACACATTTTAATTATTATACGAATTAAAAAATGAATTTAACTGGTTAAGTCTTAATTTGATTTATATTGTTGTTGTTGCAACATCTTAAACATTATAGATTTGAATATGCTTAAGTGTATAGTAAGATCCTACTTGAGGTTAATTTTTAATAGTATACAATATGAAAACTAAGATTGAAACAATTCTATAAATTGAAAAAATCTAGAAAAATATTTAAAATATTTTTATTTAATAAAAACCATCTTTTATTTTTAAAATATCATTACAAGACATTATTGTTTAACAAAGTAAATTAAAATAACATTTCAATATTTCCAATTGACCCTACTTTGGTTAAAAAGTTTAGAAGTAAATTGATGGTTTAACTGCATAGTTTAGGGACCAAATTAAATGTGAACCCTTTTTGCTAACATGGCACATCAACTTTGAAAACATACTCATATCGTGCAAACAAATTGCTCGAATCTAGATCTCCTAGACAATCGTTGGTCTATCAACTATCTATCAGCCTGCTACACAAATTGCATTTTGGGATTGCTTCTGTTTCCCATAATTAAGACAAGTGAGGGCTAATCAAATTGAACCAAATCCAGATACAAGGAAAACTGAAAGCCACAGCAATGAAAATTGTTTTGCTACTGTTGTTACAGACTTAGAATACTTCCTAATCCTTGCGGACAAAATATAACTTGCCCATGACATGGAGAACGGCAACAAAAGCAATGAAACCGATGCTCATGACAAGCACCACATTCGGAGAGATCTTCAGTCCTGGAGCATCATCCGTGTAAAACTGAAGCATTGTCCCAGTAGCACCTGCGGTGGCGCCCCCGCCGCTTGTTGTTCTCCTCCTGCGTAGGCTTGCAGCCGCCGCCGCACTTCCTCTTGGTGGAGCTGTTCCGGTTGCCATTTCTGTCAACAACCAACAAACCTTACAACTTTTGGTTTTAAGAAACTATACACCCACATTTAACAAGTTAGTATTATACACTTCTTGATAAGAGCATTGGTGAAGAACGGTTGCCAAATCACTTAAATATGTTTTAGAGAGATGGCTAAAATACACAAAGTTCACAAAGCTCCCCTATGAATTATTCTAGCCTATATATATATATGAGTTAGATTCACTTATAAAGCGGAAAACTCAATTAGTTTTACGCAAACTCATGGTTATTGGATTAGTGAAATAGATGTATGAGATTAAACACTCCTCTTTTCTTCCGCCTTAAAAGTTTTTTTTTCAACTTCTAATCTTATCAATCCATTACGCCCATCCAATGACCATAAATTAGTAAAACTAATTGGGTTTTGGATCCTATCCCTATACATACATATATACATATATAAGGATTCAAATCTATGAAATTTTGTACTAAATCTTTATGCTCCAAGCCAAATCGAATTATTTCTAATTGAACAACATTCCCGGCCTGGTCAAATTACAATCTAATTCAATTCAAAGGGTTCATGCATGTCAATCTCAAAGAATTTCAAGAAGCGATAGATCAAATCGAAGCAAAAGAATCAGATCTGAGAAAGCAGATCCAAATTCAAGTAATACAGAGGATGGATCTACCCTATTCCGATGCGAGTAGGAGACAAAACAAGAGATCAAGACATCGCTTAAACAAACGGATCTATTAAAAGATCTAACGGAAGGTAAAAAGGAAAAAGGAAGGAAAAGCAGAACTCACCAGTGTTGACTCGGAATTCAGATCGTGATTTGGAAGCAAGGTTTAGGAGACGCCTGCGCGTGCTCTGTTTCCTTTCCGTAGACTATACTTCCGTTTTAATGCAAACCGTGAGATATTTAAAAGGGGAAACATATGGGCCTTCCACGCAGCACCTACCGAACAAAATAGTAACAGTCAAACTTGCCTCTCTGTTTACTCGTTAAGCTCTTTGGGCTTAATTTAGCCCAATTTCATATATATGTATTATGGTTTAATATTTTTTTTAATAAAAGTAGCTAGTCTTATTAAAAATAGAATATACTCAAAATTACAATAAGAGTTTACAATTGTTATCGTAAATTAAATATATAATTTAGACATTTTTCTATAACATTAACACAAAAAACTAGTCACTTTAGATCATACAAGGACCATACATGAAAAATGTTAAAAGCCCAACCAAAAGACTCAAACAAAAAATATATACGAACAGTGACGGAGGGACATAGGTCCCGGGAGGGGCCCATGCCCCCCAACTCAAAATTTTTTTTACCTTTACAATGTAGACAATTTTTAAAAAAATTGGATTATTTGCTCATTTGCCCCCCAGTCTTGAAATATTTAAGTTTGCCCCCCAACTTCAAATCCTGGCTCCGTCTTTGGATACGAACCAATCTGAATGCATCAGCAAACCTACCACAAAAGGGGATTAAGCTATTGAAAGACCACGTAGAACCACAAATTAGAGCCAAGCGTCGTGAGAAACTATCCACGAACGCAAACCGCGTATCCAAATTCAATCCGATGGTCCAGAGCAAGGAAGATTAACAAGATTACAAATAAGCGCCATCTTGATCATTCGTGACGTCGTCAAATCCAACTCCGAGAAAATAAAAAATAAAAGAGCGGCTAAACGACCGAAAAAGAAGATGAAAACGTGCTAAAAGGCAGAGATAAACATACCACAAAGGCAGAAAAAAAAGTACCACAAAGACATAATTATTCTTATTAAAAATTAAAAAAAATAAAATCGACGGTCGGCGACTAACATCAAAATTGATGCCGTCGTAGGTTAAACAAAATTAAAGAAGAAAAAATACAGTGACCTATGAAAACCGCGCAAGAGAGGTTTTAGTAAAACTTTATTAGGTTTAAAACTGACATGGTTTAATATTGTCAAGCAAGTCTGAATTAGATTAACATAATATTTTAGAAATATAAATCATTGAACGTTTAAGTTTGTAATAATTTCTGATTTAAATTTAAATATTGAAGGAAAAGAATCAAATTAACAAATTATAAGACATTCATTTTCCGGTGGAGGAGGAAGCTAATAACAGTTACTTCAGTAGGAGACACGAGTTTTAGTAAAAAAGAAAGTGTTAATTTATTTAGGGTAAAATACAAAAATCATCATTCAATTATTTTTTTTATTTTTATTTTTATTTTAGTATTCATTTTTTAAAATTATTGTAATAACTCATTTTGTCTGAATTTTAGTATTATTAGTATTATTGTAATAATATTATTATTAATATAAAATTAAAAAAAGAAAAAATTCAATGAAAAAAATAATTAATTAATGTAAAAAAAAGACAAAAAAAGTACATGTAGCACGTTGCTCCACGTCGCCTCATTCACCCACCCCTTTGCCTATATAAAGGCTTGGGGGAGGGCTGCCAAATTCACGCCCAAAATGCCATGAAATTGGCATGAATCGGCACCCAATTTTTGGGAGGGGTTGGGGGCAGTGCCCTCTGAGTTGGTTCGATCCAACATTCAATTGGAGTCTTATTTTAGATTCGATCTAGTTATTTTTTGGAGAGGTCGTGGTAGATTTCGGTGGGGTTCAGTTGGGGTTCGTCATTCGAGCTCCTAGTTAGGTATATTTTCTTCCCTTTTTATTTGTGTTGTAATTTTTATGATTTAATGAAGTATCAGTTAATTTAAAATTGTGTTCTTTTTAGTTTGTATGTTTATTGATGTTTTAGATTAGTATTTTATTTATGTTAGATTAATATTTTATTATGTTAGTATTTCTTTATATTTTTACCGCGTTGTATTTATTTATATTTGCCATGTTTTAAGTTGCATAATGGAATACAAATTGTCAATGCGGTGCCCTTTTATCTGAGCGTAAACGAGGCCAGTATCAGGCGTAGTGACGGTGGTTGAGCGTTTACTCTCAGATAACGGGGTTTTTAAATTTTACTCGCACATATAACCAATTGTTAATTAAATCGTTACTTTAATCCGGAAAGCTTAATACTAATAAAGCGGTAATTATTAAAGTATCAATTTTTGGACGGTGTGGGGGTGCTAATCCTTCCCCATCCGTAACCGACTTCCGAACCCAACATTTTGAAAATCTCTAGTTTTATGGTGTCCGGCCTACCTAAGTGGCCGGTGGCGACTCTATTTTTAAATAAAACCCCACGGAATAAACATTTTAATACCCGAGAGACCCCAAACACCTTTAAAACCTGTTTTTTTAGCGAATGGGATATCGCTGTAGATGACGACTCCGCTGGGGACAGTTTTTTTCAAAAACAAATGAGAGTCAAGCTTTTTAAAATAATTACCGCTTTACTAATATCGGAAGTTCCGGATTAAAGTGACTATTAAAGTAACATTCAGTTATAATTGCACGTTTATTTTAACGCATTTAAAATTTGGCTTATAAACCCGTCCTTTTTAAGTGGGGGAAAAACGCTAATGTTTTCGTGAGGATATCATTCCTCCGTATGGTCCTAGCAAGTACCTACGGGGCTCGAGTACCTTATGCTTTCGTAAGGATATCGTTCCTTCGTATGGGCATAAGCGAATGGGTCCCCCTGAATTGAACCCGGTTGAAAGGAGCCTATAATGAGTGATGATCGGGGGTCTTGCTACTCTTAGTAGGGGACAGCAAGGACAATTCAGGTACCTCTTAGCACCAAAACTGTATGTAGAGAATATAGAAAGCCCACCCTTTTAGAGCCATGTGGATAACCTAAGTGTTTAGACATGATATATATATAAGGTTATTTTGTTTGTTTACTTTATTTAAATTTACCTTTTATTTATGTATTTATTATTTTTATCCGGTACTAACTCATTTCTTTTTGTGTTTTATTTTTATTTTTATCTTATTTTACACATACTTTTGTTGCATTATCATTGCATCCACATTACATAAAGGTGTTGATTCAAGTGGTTTGCCCCATCAGAAAATCTTTCATCATGGAAAAAAGTATCTTAAGAAGGACGCCATCAACCTAGTCCTGCGACATTGGTCAGAGGTTAATCAACGGGTCCGAGGTAACAGTTTGCTGAGCAAGCGTGTACTGCCAAAGTATACACACGAGAGCCTACAACAGAATGATCTGTGGGAGCTTAAAGAGATTTAGGAAAGATGAGACCGAAGACTACAGGACCTGTCCCAGCCAATGTATGTTTGAGTCAATCATCCTTTACTCCAAGCCATTGTCCAGTTTTAGAATCCCATTTTTTGTTGCTTTACCTTCAACGACCAAGACATGATGCCCACGATAGAGGAATATACAACCTTGCTCAACCAAAAGAATGTACATAAAGATTGGATCTACGCGAAGTCACCGAGGAATCAGAACTATCCATTGAAGCTTAAAATCTTTTGGTAAGCGAGGATTGAGCCAACGATTTGATTCAGAATTGAAGAGACAGCCTAGCATCTTCATGGGAATATATCCGAGATAGCACACCCAAATGAGGTAATGAAGATAGACCTATTCGTTTTGGGGACATATGGCTTGATCATCTTCCCGGGGGTATTCAGAAACATCGATGTAGCCATCTTAGATCTATTTGAGCGCATGAGGAAGAAAGCGAATGTGGTACCGACAATTTTAACCGAGACTTTCAGTTTCTTTGAGTATGACCCGAAGACATGAAGATGGGCATATTTGTAGAAGTTTACTTTTCTGGCTCCAGAATCTGGACCCTTTAATTCCTATGAAAGTCGTTCAAAAGGGTGATTACCAGCGGAATCAATGCATTTATTTGCATTCATTTTATATCATATCATGGTGTTGATTCAAGAATAATTCATTTAAAAGGCTTTCAAAATAGAAAAAAGTATGCTTTGCCGAAAACAATAATATTACAGTATCAAGTTAGGCCGAACAAAGACCAATCGAGAAAGAAGACGGTTCGATAGTAAGGCATGTGCGGCGCAGAGGACCCAGTGGGGACTACAGAACACTAATTTTAAAATCTTCACATTTAGCCTTTTGTAAAAATTTCAAAGAATTTAATTTAACTCCCTTAAACAAATTGAAAATATTATTGTGTTTTAAAATTCTTTATCTTCTTCTAAAAGTTTTCAAAAACCTTAAAAGTTTCTTTTTTGAAGTTCCAATTAAAATTGTACATTTTAATAAAAATAAAAATAATAAAATAAAATAATAATAGAAAAAAGGAAAGAAAGAAAATTTTTAAACCAAATGATCATTGAGAATTTTAATTTAAACCCCAAAAGTTTTAAAGTATTCCCCTTAGGATCGATAGAATCCATCCCTGTTTAGACGTATTATTCGAAGATCAGATCGTTTGCACCCATATCTACAGAAGAAGAAGAAGATATTGTCTGCATTATGCATGCACTTGTTGATGTCCTTTTCAGAAGCCCAAAAAATAAAGATCATGACGTCACGAGTCCATGGAATAGAATAAGAGGAGAAGACGAGGTCATCCATTATCTTGAAGACGACGCCGAGACGTGGAGCACATGCTTTACTTTCCGAAGTCAAGATCTCCAGGAGGAAGCTAACTGTTACTTGTAATTTATTATTAGTTTCTTGCAATCAGACATTTTCTCTATTGAAAGTTTTTTAAAAACTGTTCGAGAATCAACACCGCATTTGCATACATTCTTGCATTTATAGGGTATTGATTCCCGAGTAGTTTCTCAAATCTCAAAAATCGTTCATAATTGACAAAGGGTCGTCTGGTCAGATATTAAAGGGCATAGATCCAAGGTTTTGTCCAGAACAAGATCGGAGACAATAAAAGAGGAATCATCTAAAGACTTCAAGTCAGACACGGTAGGTGACACGGTACTGGTAATGAGCAAAGTAAAGTGCAAGAGTTGAAAGAAGCAGATGGCAGAGGTGATGAATCAGATGGATACTTTGACGAAAGGTAAGCGATCCGTCGAACCGAAAGAAGAATCGATTAAGGATCAGAATAGAGAATGGGATAGTCAGAATTCTACCTCTAAGCCAGCCAAATACGACAAAATAAACCCTTTTGTGATCCGCATCAATAAACAGGCGGAAAGTATGTTTGAGTCAGGCTTCCAAAAAATAGAGTTCGGTCCAGAAAAAACCCGAGAAGCAAGTAATGAAAAGAAGTACATCTCGATTCCTGTGAGGTACACCGAACTACTCCTAATGTTCATTGAGAAGAGCCTTATTACCTCGGTAAAGTCTCCACCGAAGAGACTGTCTTATCCGAGAGGTTACGACACACGTGATAAAGGCAATTACCGTTTAGGAAGTTTGGGTCACACTATTGAGAATTACGAGGCCCTGAGGAACAAGTTCAAGATCTTATCGCGATGGGAGTTTTGGGTTTCGAAGACGGAATACCCCAATTCTATAGTGAGCTAACAATCACCCGAGGGGCAATGTCGAGGAAGAATCAATATCTAGGACAAGGTTTGAGTAATACCGAAGTGAGTCACTCAAGCGAGTTAAATTTGAAGATTGGAGATAGGGGCATCCCAGGAGAGGGATATTCTTTCGATTTTAGCTAGCTCAGATAAGAGAGAGATAAGTTGGATGAAATTGAATTTGTAGAATGATCGCCAAAAGCTTTACTGTGTAGATGAACGGTGTTGTTCAGTTGAAGGACGACTCAGAATATTGGAAGAAGAGGAACTAGTCAAGCGAGAATCAAGCTAGGCTGCTATCAGGTAAGTTTGAGGAAATTGATAATAGGTACGACAATCTCCAAAGAAGAGCTACAAAATATCCCAGCCATTAACAAGAGTTTTGAAAACAAGTTTACAATAGAGCAAGGACAATCCAACATTCTTCAGTTGGAAAACAAGGAGCAAGTGGAATAGTTCAGGACTTCTTTGCGTAAATGCGAGGTTCGTGTAGAAGTTAACAAACAAGTTGCTGCTGAAAATGTTATAGAGATATCTTCCAAGCTGCGAAAGACTAAGCATGGGATAGATGAAGACATGGAGGTCGATATTACCCGAGCAAGTAAAGTGGCTCAACAAGGTGGCAGACTTAGCTGACACATCGATAGCATTGAGTCAGAATATGGACACAGTGTTAGACTACGGAGGCAAGCTGACCGGACTACTGGATGAAGTTAAGAAATTAGGCACTGAAGCTCATCAGTAATTGTAAATATCTAATATCTGATGTAATGAAACCTTTTGGCCTCAATGAATGTCGTTTTATGGGGATCACTTTTGGAATCAATACCTTATTGCATTCATGTTTATATTTTAGGACTGCATTGCATTACATTACACAATCCTGGCATATTTTACATGATATTATCATTACCATGCATTATTATTACCTTGCATAAATTTTATGAGGAGTAATCGAAAGACCAATTAGGGTTTTATCATGAATAAAAGAATTGAACACACTCAAAAATCAAAATTCGAGAAGTTAGAAGATGGGCTAGAAAAAAAAGAGATTGATGCTTTCGACACAAGAAATCCTTATTTGGTCATTTCACCGAATTTCAGGATTCTAAGATTTGTGATAGAACAAGCTGCCCCAAGATTCACCTGACCATGTCTTGCAGAAAGATAGAGGGCTACATCGAGAATGAAAAATTGTCGATCCACTACTTCCACGACAGTCTAGCAGGACCTACCGTGATATGGTACAACTGTTTGAGTAGAGACCAAGTGTAGTCATGCAGAGACTTAACCGACTTCTTTATGGGCAATACAAATATGCTTTAGACCTAGCACCAATTCGTCAATATCTTCAGGGTACGAGGATGAAACCTGATGAGAGTTTCGAGGAATGTTCTTTGAGATGGCGGAGGTTAGCCGCCCAAGTGCAGCCTCCCATTGCTGAAGAGGGAAGTGATTTCCATGCCTCAAGCCATTTCCGTATTTCCTCTTTGATAAGATGCTCACAAAATTAAGAGAAAATGTGATAACCTTAATAGAATACATGATCCAGGAAGGAAAATTGAGTCTTAATTCAACGAACCAGATATGCATAGGAGCATAAGGAAAGAAAAAGATAAATGGGTACCACTTTCAAGGTTCTCGTGATCGTAAAAGAAGAAGACAAGCAGATTCCTCTGAATCACTGAGAAAAATTCGTTGAACAAGTACATATTTAGAGATGTTCGAAGTATTCCATCTCGGGCATATGGCCTTATCTGGTCAAGGGTTAGTACCTTACCTTTGGGCCGATAAAGATTACGCCCAGCTCATCTGCCTACAGTTTTGATCCATACAATACATGTGAGTTCTACATTAAGACACCGGGGCATGACACCAAGAAATTTAGGGTTGTTAATAGAAGAAATCAAGAAGGTGGTTAACGAGGGAGTCATGACGATAGAGTTGATCCAGCGGTGGAAAAACAAGAAAAGTGGCACAAGCCTACACTACGTTGAAAGTGCCAAAATGAGTTAGTACCCTGGAGATAGTCCGAAGGTCCCTTCGGTTTTCTCATCATTTCACAAAGAAATTATCAACATAAAATAAATAAATAAAAAAACTCATTGTTTGTCAGAATAACAAATCACATTTCCATTTAGAAAGTATTTTTTACATTCTTGATTCTTTAAACATCTTATTTTATGGTGTAGTTTTTGTTCTCCCATATGTATATACACACATTTTTGAATGGACATGTATATATCATTTCTATATCAGGTCCTCAAATTTTAAATGCAACGGTACCTTTGTTTCAGATCCAAAGATTAACTCTAAGTTGCTTATATTTAGAAGAGATTGAATGTTGTGAGGATATTGTAAATGTGAGTATTTGCTAGTTTACTTAGGCCAACAGAGGACCAATACGAGTGTTTAGACAAAGGGCAGTTCCTATTTTAGAAAATTTCCTTCTCAGGCACTTGTCGTTTAAGATTCTTGAGTCGAGAGTTGGCCCTAAACCTCTGCCCCCTGAAGGCTTTCTTAGGACATCTGTGAATATGACGACGAATGGTATTCTTTTACTTTACCAGAAGAAAGAGATGAGACCAGATAGGTTAGATACAAAGATCAGAAAATCATTAGAAGGAAGTAGTTGAAAACAAGGATATGTCCAAACGAAAAACTGAAGAAAATAAAAGAAATGGCAATCAGAAGGCTGAAGCAATCTAGATCAAGTAAATATAAGAATTTTTCCCATAGATTTCAATATCAGAAGAGCTGCAGAGAGGCAATTAACTTCAAGCGGATGATAGCATCAATACCCAGTATAGATATGTGTTGATTCGAGGATACATCTATATACTCGAATGAGAAGAAAGATATTCAAGGCTAAAAACCCAAAATGGGCAGTCTAAAAAAGAAAAAAAAAGAAAGAAAGAGAGAAAAAAAGAAAAAAGAAAAAAAGAATACTGTATGTACTTCACATACAAGATCAAACAATACAAGAACGAGACTTCAACTATGAGCAAGAGACACAAGGAATCTACATGTCAAGTAAATATCAGTTTTAAAGATTTGTATAGAAGCTCGAATTGAAGCCAATACAAGACAAGTCAGTCTGAAGATTGCCAATTTCAAAAAAGGAAATGATCTCTAGGGTGAAAACCCAAAAATGGGCGGCCTAGAGTGATCCTTAAAATAAAGAGAAAAGAGTAGTCTGCTTGAGCATGTTGGCATCAATATCCAACCAAAATACACTGATTTGAAGATACAGAAGAAGGAAGTGAACTCTAGGGTGAAACCCCAAAGGTGGGCAGTCTAGAGCAATAAAAAAAAGAACATTTTATCTGGGCATACCAATCACAAGAATTCTCATAAATGTACATAATCCTTCATTCAAGGAACTTTAAAGGATCAATCATTTTTTACGAAAAACAAGCATCAATACACATCCAGAATGCAAGGCAGACCAAAAGAAAGAGAGTGGGGAAATGAACTCTAGGGTGAAAACCCAAAAATGGGAAGTCTAGAGTGATCATGAAAAAGAAAAAAATACTCAATGTGAACATATCCAGATCATACGAGCGTTGAGATAGGCTTCGTTTAACTATGAACCAAAGGCCTATATTGCAAGCCTCCAAAGACCATTCTGATCATCCATAGATATCCAAGTTGAATGAGAATGTCTTCAGACTTCACTCTGCCTATAAGGGTTAACCTTGCTTCAAGGAACGTCAAACTTCGAAGTGCTTGATCGACACCCAAATGAGGGAAGAATGAGGCATGGTGAATTAGTGAGATTAAGAGAACCACCTTAAATAGGTTAAAAATGAGGTATGGGATTATGCCTTTCGAAAGCCTAATAGACTAGAAGAAACTACACATTTGCGTATATCTCCATAATAGTCAAGATCTTCTAAATATGCGCTTCATTAGAGTTGATCTCTGGCAATTTGAAGTAGATGTGCTATGGTGTTTGATATTTTGAGGGCAAACATGTTTTAAAATGTTTGACATTTTCTCCCAATGTTTTGATGTTTACCATTTCCCCCAAAAATTAGTTTTCAAAATGTTTGGCAATATACTTCAAATTTTGTTTACCATTATCCAAACATTGATTTTAAAAAATGTTTGGCTTTGTTTTTTAAAAAAAAGAGAGAGAGAAAAAAGAAAAAAAAGATGTTTACCATTTATTCCAAACAATGTTTTTAAAATGTTTGGTATTCCCTTCAAGTTGTGATTTTCAAAATGATTGTTATCTTTTCAAACAATCATTATTTTTTGAAATATACACAAGTAAATTACCTTTTGCATTACTTTAAAAATGAATGATGATGAGATTTAAAGCATAGGGACCGAGAGTTAGTTCCCGTCAAAATGGTACAAGAATATCAAGGATGAGCTCAGGGGATGGAAGCATTTTTGCCCACCTTAGTGATTAGAAATAGATCAAGGCTCTGTATGATGGGCCAGGAAATTAAAAGCAGTGGAGCCCGTGATTGAATGGGGGCAACACCAAGATGACAAGGGTTCTTATAAGAATAATATAAGGACCATAAAACCATTTATGAAGATGGGTGATAACCTTGAAGACAAGAAAGCCTTCCGCACAAAAGATTTGAAAGCATGTTCGTAGTGATTGATCAAATGAGGATTTAAGAGCATACAGTGAAGAAGTAAAGAGATGAAGAAATCTGAGGAACGACCTTTTAGGGTGTAAGACTTTAGAATAGAAAAAGAGTGAAAGAAAAAGAGAGAAGAAAAAGAAAATAAAAATAGAGAGAAAAGAGTGAGAGAAGAAAGAAGAAAGAAAGAAAAAGAAAAAAGAGAGAAGAAAGAAGAAAGAAAAGAGAAAAAAAAGAAAAAAGAGAGAAAAGAAGAAGAAGAAGAAGAAGAAGAAGAAAAAGAAAACATTACATTGCATGTATCATATAGATAGAGGCATGTCGATTTTTGCTTGTTTTAGACAGGTATTTCAAGAATTGTCAAAAACTTTGAAGAAGTAGATTTCATTAAAGACAGAATGATCGGCAACTTTAGTAGCGTGAGTCTAGAAAGATTGGTGGCTATTTTTGGCGTGAATCCCTAAATTTCCAAAAAGATAGGTAGCTATTTTCGTCGTGAATCCCCAAATTTAAATAAAGATTTCGGCAGCCTTAGTAGCGTAGTCCAGAAAGATCGGTAGCCTTAGCAGTGCGAGTCCAGAAAGATCAACAGCCTTAGTAGTGTGAGTCCAGAAAGATCGGCAGCCTTAGCAGAGTGAGTCCAGAAAGATCGGTAGGCTTAACAGCGTGAGTCCAAAAAGATTGACATGCTTAGCAGCGTGAGTCCAAAAAGATCGACAGCCTTAGCAGCGTGAGTCCAGAAAGATCGACAGTTTTAGTAGCCTGAGTCCAGAAAGATCGGCAGCCTTAGTAGCGTGAGTCTAGAAAGATCGACAGCCTTAGTAGCGTAAGGCCAGAAAGATTTCGGCAGCCTCGGTAGCGTAAGGCCAGAAAGTTCGGCAGCCATAGTAGCATGAGTCCAGAAAGATTGATGGCCATTTTCGGCGTGAATCCTCGAATTTCCAGAAAGATAGGTAGCAATTTTTGGCGTGAATCCCCAAATTTGAAGAAAGTTTGGCAGCCATAGTAGCGTGAGTCCAGAAAGATCGGTGGCCATTTTCGGCGTAAATCCTCAAATTTGAAGAAAGATCGGTAGCCAGTTTGGCGTGAATCCCAAATTTTGAAGAAAGATTTTAGCAGCCTCAGTAGCATGAGTCCAGAAAGATCGCTAGCCATTTTGGCATGAATCCCAAATACGAAGATAAAGGTTCTATATAGGAAGAATCCCTAGCTCCGAGATTTCAGAAGCTAAAAGTTCTATATAGGAAGGACTTGCGGCTCCAGGGTTTGAAGACTAGCGGTTCTATATAGGAAGAACTCCCAGTCGAAAGAATCCATCTGTGATGCAGAAGGTTTTATATAGGAAAAACCTGCGTTGAAGGCGAAGAGTTCTATATAGGAATGACTCCAAGCTTTACCGTCTCAGAGTGAAAGGTTCTATATAGGAAGAGCTCTAACTCTAGGATTTCAAGGTAAAAAGTTTTATATATGAAGAACTTTTAGTCCTAAGGATCCGCCTGAGAAAACGAAAGGTTCTATATAGGAAGAGCCTGTAGCTCCAAGATCGGAATGTGAATAAGTTCTATATAGGAAGGACTTATGAGCCCGAAGATTCGGCCGAGGAAAAGCGGAGAGTTCTAGAAGAACACGTGATTCTGAAGCCAAGGACAAGGAAGTAGGACAAAAATAAGTGCTTTTGATCTTTGCTTTGTTCTCGTTTCACAAGAACAAGAAAAGAGGGGCAATTGTAATAACTCATTTTCGTTCGGGTTTTAGTGTTATTAGTATTATTATAATATTATTATTATAAAATAAAAAAAATTAATGTAAAAAAATTAATTAATGTAAAAAAGGGGCAAAAAGTGCTTGGAGCACATTGCTCCACGTCGCCTCATTCACCCACCCTTTTGCCTATATAAAGGCTTGGGCTGCCAAATTCACGCCCAAAATGCCATGAAATTGGCATGAATCGGCACCCAATTTTTGGGAGCCATGGCTGGCCGCAAGGCTGGCCGGGGTTGGGGTCAGTGCCCTCGGCCCTAGTTGGTTCGATCCAATATTCGATCGGGGTTCTATTTTGGATCCGATATAGTCATTTTTTTGGATAGGTCGTGGTAGATCTCGGTGGGGTTCAGTCGGGGTTCGTCATTCGAGCTCCTAGTTAGGTATATTTTCTTCCCTTTTTATTTGTGTTGTAATTTTTATGATTTAATGAAGTATTAGTTTATTTAAAATTGTGTTCTTTTTAGTTTATATGTTTATTTATATTTTAGATTAGTATTTTATTTATGTTAGATTAGTATTTTATTATGTTAGTATTTCTTTATAATTATATCGCGTTATATTTATTTATATTTGCCATGTTTTAAGTTGCATAATGGAATATAAATTGTCAACGCGGTGCCCTTTTATCAGAGCGTAAACGGGGCCAGTATCAGGCGTAGTGATGGTGGTTGGGCGTTTACTCTCGGATAACGGGGTTTTTAAAATTTACTCGCACACATAACCAATTGTTAATTAAATCGTCACTTTAATCCGGAAAGTTTAATATTAAAAAAGCGGTAATTATTAAAGTACCAATTTTTGGGCGGTGTGGGGTGCTAATCCTTCCCCATCCGTAACCGACTCCCGAACCCAACATTTTTAAAATCTCTGGTTTTATGGTGTCCGGCCTACCTAAGTGGCCGGTGGCGACTCTATTTTTTAAATAAAACCCGTTTTTTTCTAAAACCCCACTGAATAAACATTTTAATACCCGAGAAACCCCAAACACCTTTAAGACCCGTTTTTTAGCAAATGGGATATCGCTACAATTATCAATTATTCATTCAACTTTTGAATTGTTCATGTTTTGGTCATTATGCCGTTAAATAGTTAACGATGTTATGACATGACAACTTATACCAAAACAATGTCGTTTTAGATCTCTTAAAAGTAAAAATTTAGACCAAAATAATATCATTTTAAATCCTTATTTCATACATGAGTAAAAAGTAAAAATTCCTATTTTCTCCTTTCTTCTTCATTTCTTTTTTCGTCAAATACGCAAATTCCGACCAACGTTCCTCTCCAAAATAGTTTCATAATTTCATACATGAGTTGTTGTATTTCTAAGTTTCACACCAAACATATATCATATCGATGGTAATTTGTACAGTGCGGTAACTTTTGTGGTACTGTACCGCTGCAAGCAACCAAATTCACTGTCAATTTCGACGGTCCCGCCACAGTTCCACCGCTGCGTTTAATTCGTTTTTTGTTATCCATTTTTATTAGTTTTATATTATGTTTAATTCAATTTTTTCGCCACAATTGTTGCTTGTTTCAATTGCTCAGTTTTTGTTTTGCTGATTGTTTGGGGTTTGAGAAGGTAAGGGTGGGACGGTGAGGGTTTGGGGAGGGAGGATGTTTGTGAAATTTGTGGTTTGGATGTGGATTTGAGGATTGAGATTTTGAGATCAAGGTTTGAAAATATAATTTGAGGATTTATTTTTTATTTTAAATCTTACATATCAATAAAAAAATTCATGTCACGACAACAAGCTGTGAAAGAGAAAATGGATGAGTGACAAAAAATGTTCAATGTATAAAGTTCAGTTATTAAATTAAAAATTAAGTGACCAAAATAAGAATGAGAAGATAGTTGATGATGATATGTATATTTTACTCTTTTATTTAAAAGACAGTTTGTCTGCACTTTATATGTGTTTTTAAAGAGTTAATAGTTAATAAGAGATATTACTATGTAAAGAAAAGAAATGTTGTTTTCAGTACTTTCATCTTTGTATATATGCCGAAAAGCTGTTAACATTTAGAACACTGCACGAAAAAATAGTCCATGGTTGAAAATGGACTAGCAAATATTCCGTGTTCGAAGTAACTCTTCAGTTATGAAAAACCGAGCGAGAAATACAAGAGAGGGACAAGGACATGAAGAGTGTCATCGCTCAAGTATGCAGAGTGGCTCAACAAGTGACAGATGTGGCTGACGCAGCTATGTCGTTGAGTCAGAATATGAATCCCGCATTGGACCATGAAGAAAAGATGATTCATTTGTTGGATGAAGTCCAAAAGTTAGGGTCTAGGGCTCATTAGTATTTGTAAAGTTTACACGACTGATATCTGATGTAACAAGCCTTTTTGTTTAATGAAAGTCTTTCTATGATGATCACTTTGCGACTAATACCTTATTGCATTCATGTTTGCATTTCGTTGATTCAAAAATATTATATATTAGGGGATTTTTTTATAAAAGGAAAGATGTACTATAATGTACAGAGATTGATAATACTACGGTTGGAAATCATTTGAGCATGGAGCAAATAAAGAAGAGTCATAAGTGGGGCACCGAGTACGTATTTCGCTCCAAGAATATTGGCTAACAGATGCCTGTAGAATATTATCAGTCTTTGGTACACAGACATCCTATCTGTATAAAAATCCTCCTAAAAGAATATTGGTGAATCAACGTCTCATTTGCATTTGTCGTAGTAGTTCATATTTACTATTTACCTTTTACATTTTACACATTTATGATGCATTTCATGCATTAATTAAATAATAATAAAATTTATGGGTTCGATGTTAGTATCTGAGAACCGGTTGAAAAAAGGATGGAACAAAGACTTGATCAATTAGAGGATAGAGTTAAGAGAGAGCTCAAAAAAGAAGGAAAAAATGAATTGTAACACCCTCAACATATATTCGATATTCGAATACATATTAAAGATGTTACTAACTGATTTACACTAATTTTCAGACTTGTAATTTTTTTTTTCAGTTTTCAAACAAAACTATGTCTGGCAACCGCAGTTAGTTTCAACCCTGAATTGGTGTATAAAATACTTTAAACAATTATTAAAACAAAAATATGATTCAGGGTGAAAACTATGTGTGCTGCCCAGACCCTTTCTTGATTTAAAAATCGCTACGCGATAAATGACCAACTAAGTTTAAAATCGTCTGAAGCATCTTTCTTATATTCTTAATTTCTTAAACTTAGTCATGTTTCTAGATCATACATCCACATTAACTTATAAGTAGCGTACAAAAATTTAGTCATACAAAATAGCTACTTATTTAAATTTTATACATGCCCCACTAGACTAGGATGTGGTTATACTTACTAATAATACCTACTAACTTAATCCAATGATGTGCAGCTCTTCCTTTGCTATCTATTCCAAAGTACCTACGTGTGATACGAAACACACGTTAAATATAACTTAATGAGGCATAATCATAACAATGTAAAACAATAATTATAAATAACACAGCCCTGCAGATTGGCAAGCGATTTCCAATTGTAGTTGATAACATTTTAATCCTGTATAGAACGACCTTGCATGTATAATTTATTTAACCAATATAACATTCAAATCATAGGATTCCATCTATCTTACCGGTCTTGTGTACATTAAGCTTTTTAGCTTAACTAATTGCATAAATGCATTTCAAGTATTATAGCCAAAGTATAAAATCATGCCATCTGTAATGCAGGAATAATCATATATCATGACTATCTTAAGAATCATGATATCAATTGTTCATGATCATCAAGTAGTCATGCTTTCATCACGTAATCATTTGCATATCATATTCTTTAACATAGTCATACTTTCATCATGCAATCATTTGCATATCATATTCTCTAATATAGTCATACTTTCATCATGCAATTATTTGCATATCATATTCTCTAATACAGCCATACATTCAACATGCAATCATTTGCATATCATATTCTCTAGTATAGCCCAAATTACAAAATCATGTGGTGCCATAGTACGCAAGTCATCACGACACCGTAGTGTCTACAATGTTGTAGCGTGTACATCTTTGAAGCGACTGAGATGAGTACATACTCGAGGACGCCCTTTGCTCCTCGCACAACACCTTATTGTCTATCTCAAGTGCCTACATTATCTCAGCACTACATTATCTCAGCACCGTAGTGCCATGATGCAACTGCTAGGACTTTATGAATATCCAACTATACCAAAGATTATCACACTAGTACTTAAGGCATAACAATATAATACTTTCACCTTCAATATCTAATTCATCAATACTATCAACCATAATTCGATAATGGGCATTTCATAACCAAAATCTAAAATCCAATTTATCTTAGATAAATTATTATGCCAAATCCATGTATCACATATACCATTTAATATTTCTTTGATCAACATACATTTTCATTATTATCAAAGTTGACTTATTGCAAGTCTTCCTCATATATATATATATGCACTCATTCATTTTACATATATAATAAATAAGTAAGAATGCACTCACCTGGACCATTTATTAGCATGCCTCACTAAACTCTACTCGATCCTTTCCTTTATAGTACCTCGAATCTTCTTTGATTCAGATTTGATTTCATTAACCGCATAAATATAAACAAACATTTGTTAGATTCATTTATAACAATATTTCAATCAAGCTATCTAATCATTTAACATTAAAATTTCCATAATCTTCATCCCTTCCTTTTACTGTCCAAAAATTCATTTTGGTCCTTAATGACCATTTTGAACTTCCAATAATTCTTCCGAGCTTGTTATCAAACATTTAGATACAAAATGTTTCAAATTCCATTTTCTGAAAGCTTGTGCTACCTTCAAAGATTTACTTGTACAAGGCAGAATACACACCAGATCTTAATTTCCTTTATATTGGAGAAACTAGATTCGATAACGGTTCTAACGGTATAAGCCACATAAATATATAAAATCTACAAAAATTATGAAACTTCTTCAAACTCCCGTCACAGAGCTGTCCTGACCAAAAACTGCTCTATAAATTTTCTGACCTTTATTCGATTAAAAATTCATATCTTTTAACTCGAAACTCGAAATCAGTTTCTGTTTGTTGGAGGAAAAACTAGACGAACAAATCTTTACATCGATATAAATTCATCCTCTAAATATTTTTGTAGAATTTATGGTGAATTTTCAAAGTCACTGCCAAAATTCAATCTTCTACATAGCTTTCCATAATTAACTTCTACTTTATACTAACTTCTTCTTATTTTTCTACTTGTCAATTTAGTCCCATCACTTGCTTCAAATAACCAATTCATCATCTTCTTCATCAAATCATTATTCAAAATAATTCACTTAAATTTTCTTTCTTTGTCAAAATAGTCACTAAAATGCAAAGATAAGGATTCAAACTTTTTAACTTTGCAATTTAGTCCTCAAATCAACATCACTACCTTAATTCTATTATTTTAACTAAAAAAATCAGATTTAATCCCCATCCAAGAATTCATTTCCTATCTGGTCACTTAATTTTGACAACTAATTCGATTCAACCTCGGTTTAGCATTCTAACATCAATTTCACTTCTCCAACATCATTAATTACATAAATACACTCTAATTTTCATAAAATCCAGATTCGGTCCCTTAACTTTGAAGCTTGTCGAATTGGTCCCTACATATTTAACTTAGGGTTTTGTTTCCAAACAACAAATCAAGCTTACTAGATTATTAATCCAACACCATAAACCCTAAGTTAGACTTAAATCCATAAACCCTAATCTTTTCCATACAAACCAAAATATATAGGGTTCAAATCCTAACTCAATAACATGATTTTAACATCATATAAGCATGATTCCAACTTAAATTCAACCATGGAATCATAAAATTTCAAAAGCCCCAATTTTTGTTCATAAACCCTAATCTCCTTCTCATGTAAAATTTTCATCAATCAAGCATGTATTCCATGAATTTATTACATCAAAAGATAAAGCTTGAAGAGTAGAACAACTTTGCAGTTCGTAAGATTACCTGAAAATCGAGTTTGGAAAATTTTCTCTCATTTTCCCCTAGTTTTCAAAATTTTGAAGATGAAGAAGACTTCATATTTTTGGTCTTTTAATTTTTAATTGTCCTAATTATGCCACTTGTATTATGTAAATGAATTTTAAATTCATTCAAATAGGGAAATTACAAAATTGCCCTTTTATCCAACGGTTGAGATTGATTTTATCATCAATCAAGGGCCAAGATTTAATTTTTAATTTTTTTCTTCCAAAAATAGCCCATGCAACTTCAAATATTTCAAAATTACCATCCCTGCCAAATGACTAACTTGCCCTCCAATTATTCTTTATTTACTAGTTTGTCATTCTTGTAAAAATCCAACTAAGTCTAGGTGGAATCCAATAAAATACTCATAAAATAGTATTTTATAACTTTTCCATAACTTTTGGAACTGTCTTTAAAATTCTAATTCGATCCGATATACCGATAATTACCAGGAATTTTACCGGATACAATTTCTCTTGGAAATTTTATAACAATAATCATTACAAATATTATTGACTCATGCTGAATCCTTTTTATCAGTCAAAAATACTAACATGGAACCTTCCCAGTAGGTCACCCATCCTTGTGCTACTCTGGTTTGAGCACACTTAACAATTTTTATTCGATCCCACTACAATTTCTAAATTTATAAACTTTATCGTTTTATAGCCATTAATATAAACTCCATATGAAAAATCTGAGTAACACGAAAATATCACTCTTAGGGGTAAACTATTCATTTACGGGGTCAAAATACATAACTTTTGAAAATTACACTTTGGCCTCTGAACTTTTTCAAAGTTTACACTTTAACCCTTAATTTTTCAAAATTTACATTTTGGCCACTAGTCAAAAATTGGGACATTACATGAATGTTTTCAATACAAGAGATTTCTGCTTAGTCCCTGATTTGGTCATTCCTCCAAATTTCACGGTTCCTAGATTTGTGCAGTATGATGACACGAGTTATCCGAAGTTCATATGACCATGTTTTGCAGAAAGATGGAGAGCTACGTAAAGAATGAAAAGTTACTAATCCACTACTTCCACGATAGTTTGGTGGGACCTGCTGGAATATGGTACAACCGGTTGAGCAAAAATCAGATTCGGTCTTGGGAAGATTTAACCAATGCCTTTTTAAGCCAATATAGATATGCCTTAGACTTAGCTCCAAGTCGAAAGTTTTTTCAGAGCATGAAAATGAGATCAAACGAGAGCTTCAAGGATTATGCTCTAAGATAGCGAAGTTTGGCGACCCAAGTTCAGCCTCTCATTACTAAAGAGGAAATGGCTCCTATGTTTCATGCAACTCTTCACATTTCTTTTTTCGATATAATGTTGGGGAAATCGAGAACCAAATTTGAGGACTTTATGGCAGTGAGAGAGAGAATAGAGTACGTAATCCAAGAAGAAAAATTGGGATTTAAGTTTAAAGACCCAGCCAATGAGGAAACAGAAGAAGAAAGAGAGGTAAATGAGTGTTGTTTCCAAAGCACTCATAATCGCAAAAGAAGAAGGCTCGTTGATTCTACTGAGCCATCAAGAAAAACTCCCAGAACAAGTGCAGATTTGGAGGTATTTGGGGTACCCATTTCGAATATATTTCATTTTTTGGTTGAGGGTTGCCACATTACTCCCAAACTGATGAAGATTACGCCTAATCTATCTGCCCATAGTTTTGACCCAAGCAATATATGCGATTTCTATATGGGGGCACCGGGGCATCCTACCAGGAAATGTAGACCATTGTGGGAAGAGATTAAGAAGCTAATTAGTAGTGGAATTTTGACCAAAGAATTGGTCCAGCAATAGAGGGCACAAGGATTGGGCAAGTTTGTATCGTGCCAAGAAGGCCAGGATGAGTTAACACCTGAAGAATAATTTAAAACCCTATCTTTTATTTTGTCCATGACTTTATATGTTCTCCTGGTAGGACATCTTTGCATTTAGAAGTGTCTTTTGAAGTGATGCATGTAATCAAATCAGCTACCTTTGGCCCAAGTGTAGCAGAGACCTTTTTGTAAAAGGGGCATGTGTCATGTTTGGTGATTTTTATTCCAATGAAAAAATGCATTTTGCTTAACATACAATGGCCTTGAAAATACGTATATGTATATCTCTTCTTACCTTTGTAGGTCACTAGATATCAATTGCTAGATGTGACATCGATTCTGAGATCAATTGGATGTTGTGATAACGATGAGGTCTAATTTTCCCCCTAACAGACTCTGGTCAGGAAAGAAAGATTACTACTCCTTTGATGAAATTCGGTGAGGAAAAAGCTCTAAAATTTAACCATACAAGAGTTGCCTGAAGTTGAAATTCTAAGCATATACCTCTATGAATCTGTTGTAATTAATAATTAAAATGTAAGTAAATATGCATAAAATAATAATGAATTGTGATTAACAATTGAAAATAATGATGAATGAATAAGAGAAAAAGCACTCAAATGTTCGAAGCCTAGTAATAAGCTTGTTCGGATAAGAGTGTGGAATTTTTAGGGCACTCCGTTGAAGCAAAAGAGTAAATAAGGTTGCAATGCACCATCCAAATAAAAAAACTTAGCTTCATGAGTGATGGTAATATTTTCAAATCATGACTATACCGAGTAACTCGGGTAGTGTTGTTTGCTCCATCATTATCCTCGAGACAAAGGACTGTGGTGAGTTGGTTTCCCTTAAAACATAATAATAGTGAATAAATGAGGAGAAAGAATAAGAAGAAAGAAATAAACAGTAACATAAGAATAATTAGCAGCACACACATGCACCATATTCTTAGAATGGTATTTTTGCACTCTAACGATTAAGCAAGTCTATTTTTCTTGGGTAGAGCAATTAATGAGAATTGAGAATGAGTAGTCTTTGCAGCAATGCAATAATCATGAGGATGAACCGAGTCATATAAGGGGATTTTACAACTTCAAATCGCCACAACATCCAAAGTCTTTATAGACTCCATGTATGCTTGGAACGATCACCGAAATGTTGAATCTGAGACGCTTTCGCACTTGATATACAGAGCTCATATTCTGTTTTCTTTATTATTGTTATAATTTTGGTTTCAAGGTCCTGTATGTGAATCTAAAGGGCACTCTTCATTGGAATGACGATCCTTAAATAGACAGTTTTAAGCAGCAAAGATTTTTATGTATTACTTCAAAGATGAGGTTCAGAATACAAGAAAGTGGATGCAATTGATCGACCTAATACTGAGTGATGACCCATGAATGATTGTGATGAAGATGAGGGTAAAAGTTCATATGACAGACAACTCAGGGTTTAAAGCAGGCTCGAGCCATGATATGTTGAGTGGCCCAGAGAAATGAAGAATGAACTGGTTGGAAATAAAGTCGCAGAATGTGAGGAAAAGTTTAGGGCTCTAACATTAATTTTCCAAAATGTTTGACATTTTTCAAAAACATTTAATACTTATCATTTCTTCCAAACATTAATTTTAAAAAATGTTTTGGAATTTTTTCGAATTTCATTTCTCCTAAACGTTAATTTTCAAAAATATTTCACTTTTTTTTCTCGAATTTTGATTCTTTTAAATTTTACCATTTCTCTCAAACATTAATTTTCAAAAATGCCTGACCTCTTTTCAAATTTTGATTCTTTTAATATTTCTTCCAAACATTAATCTTAAAAAATGTTTGGCTTTTTTCGAATTTTGTTTCCTTTAATATTTATCATTTCTTACAAACTTTAATTTTCAAAATTGTTTGACCTTTTTTTGAATTTCGATTCTTTTAATATTTCTTCCAAACATTAATTTTAAAAAATGTTTGGCTTTTTTTTCTTTCAAATTTTGACTATTTTAATATTTATTATTTCCTCCAAACATTAGTTTTCAAAAATATTTGACATCTACAAATTGTGATTCATTTGATATTCACCATTTCCTCCAAACTTTAGTTTTTAAAAAAATGTTTAGTATTTTTCTCTAAATTTTAATATTTATCATTTCTTCCAAATATTAATTTTCAAAAATGTTTGGTATTTTTCCTTAAATTTTGATTCTTCACCATTTCTTCCAAACATTAATTTTCAAAAATGTTTGGCATTTTTTTCGATTCTTTTATTCTTTATTATTTCTTCCAAACATCAATTTTCAAAAATGTTTGGCATTTTTTGAAATTCAATTCATTTAATCTAAACATTAGTTTTTCAAAATGTTTGGTATTTTTCTTCGAATTTTGATTCTTTCAAACATCAGTTTTCAAAAATGTTTGGTATTTTCCCCAAATTTTAATTCTTTTAATATTTATCATTCTTCCAAATATTATTTTTCAAAAATGTTTGGCATTTTTTTTCGAATTTTGATATTTACCATTTTCTTCGAACATTAATCTTAAAAAATATTTGACATTTTTCTATCAATTTTGATTCTTTTAATAATCACCATTTCCTTCAAGCATTAATATTTAAAAAAATGTTTGGCATTTTTCTCCGAATTTCAATTCTTTTAATATTGATTATTCACTCCCAACATTAATTTTCAAAAATGTTTGTCCTTTTTTCTCTGAATTTTGATTTTTTTAATACTTACCATGTCTTTCAAACATCAATTTTCGAAAATGTTTGGCATTTTTTTAAACCCTGATTTTTAAAATATCTATGATTTTTCTCAAACATTAATTTTCAAAGATGTTTGACATTTTATCCCAATTTGTTTTTGAACCGACTGTCTTTTAGTTAAAATTTTTAAATAAGAATTAAAGCATAGGGACCGAGAGTTGGTTCCTTCTCAGATGCTATAAGAAGATTGGATTTCAGAGATGAGTTCAGGGCATGTGGGCATTTTGCCAGCCCTAATGTTAAGACAGATAAAGACTCCGAGTGTTGGATCAAAGATAAGAAAAGTGGTTGAGCCTAGAAAATGATTGGGGCAACGTTGAGTGATAAGATGATGAAATTCCCTACCTAAGGGTAGAGTAGGGACTAGAAGAAATATTTACAAAGTGGGTAGAGACCCCAAAGAAGAAGAAGAAGAGAGTTACTCGTGCACGAGAGATAAGAGCGTGGGTATTTAATTGATAAAATAAAGATTGATGAATTGAAGATTAAAGAGCATACTGAAAAAAATGGAGTGAAGAAATTCGAAGAATGACCTTTCAAGGAATAGGATTTTTAAAACGAATTAAAAAGAAAGAAAAAGAAGAGAAAGAAAGAAAAAAAGAAATAAGAAAAATAAAGAAAAAAGAGAAAACAAGGAAGAATAAGAAATAAGAAAGAAAGAAAAAAAGAAGAAAGAAAAAAAGAGAAGAAAGAGAGAAAAAAGAAAAGTATTACATTACATGCATCACATAGATAGGAGCATGCTAAATAAAAAGCATTTTGGTTGTTTTAAACAAATACTTGAAGATTACCAAAGAATTTGATCTGTGTCTTCAGGTTGAAGAAACATATTTTGTTGAAGATTTATACTGGTAGTCGTTTGGGCGTAAATCCAGATTTTAAGGGAGATAGGTAGCGTGTCGAATTGAATTCAGATCTTAAGTTCTTCCGGCCATCAGTAAGTCATTCGGGCATAATGATAAGTTCTTCGGCCCACCGATAAGTCCTTCGAGGAAGGTGATAAGTCCTTCGGACCATCAGTAAGTCCTTCGGGCATGATGTTAACCTTATTGTGATGTCAAGACTGGTTGAAACTAGGGCATCATTTTAAGGGATATTGGTAGCCATGTTGGCAGAAATCCAGATTTTAAGGGAGACTGGTAGCTGTGTCGGTGTGAATTCAGATCTTAAGTCTTTCGGGCCATCAGTAAGTCTTTCGAGCATGATGATAAGTTCTTCGGGCCACCGATAAGTCCTTTGGGCATGGTGATAGGACATCCGGGCCATCAGTAAGACCTTCGGGTATGGTGTCAAGCTTTTCTTTTTAATGTCGAGACAAGTACAAATCGAAGCATTGAAAAGATCGAAGCTTGAAGATTTGGTCGAGGAAGAGCGAAAAGTTTCGAAAGAGCCCGTGATTCCAGAGCCGAGGACAGGAAAGTATGACAAAAATGAATGCTTTTTGGTCTTTCCTTTGCTCTTGTTTCACAAGTGCAAGCAAAGAGGGGCATCTGTAATCACTCATTTTTGTCCGGGTTGTAAATATTATAGTATATTAATTAATTATAGTAACTATTATATATGTGTTAGTATGTATGTATTAATGCCTATATGTACGTGTGGTAATATGTATATTTAAACATATGTATGAGTCTATATGCATGTATTAGTGTTAGTATATGTATGTGGTATATGAATATGTTTATCAATGTTATATATATATGTTGTCAATAATTTATATGTGTGTGTTTAAAGTGTAAACATGAATGTGTCGTTATTATTTATGTATGTGAATACATATGTATTAAAGTTTGTATATTGTATTTATTATATGAGTATGTATGTTATATGCATGTGTATACCATGTATGCGTAGTATATATGTTTGATTGTATGTGTGATATGTGTGTATATATAAGTATTATATGTAATATTTGAATGTATGCATGTGCATAGGTGTTGCTTAAATAAATCTGTTATATGTACGTATGCGTGTATTATATGTATCTATTATTATTAATGGTCTATATATTATAATACATAAAACAGATCATATATCATTAAAAACCCAAAATATAATATTAAGTCCAGTACATATACAAATATATTAAAAAAAACCCAAATGAATTACATAAGGCCCAATCGGCCAGACCCCAATCCAACTAAGAAACCCTAACATATCTAATAAATGAAACCCTAATATCATATTCTCCTTTGCGCAGCTGCATCTGAGCCATTGGATCAGATTTGATCCAACGTCCCAGATCAATCAAGACCGACCCTTCAGCTGGCGCGCGTGTGATACACTCCCCGGGCCGTTCGATTTCTACGCGCGTGTGTGATGCACACGCTGACTCTTCATATCCCTATGCGCCACATGTCGTCATCTCAGCCGTTTGATCTTCAAACGATCTCAACCGTTAGATCAGATCTGATCCAACGGCCGAGATTAATCCTGGCTGATTAAGCCCTTTCATCTTCACCAATCGATCCATGAGGCTGCTCTGCCTGCTGCCGTTGTACAATCTCACCGGCTTCCCCTCAACAACTGGACATGTACAAGACACAAGAAAAAATAAGAAAAATAAAAAGCTAAAAATTAGAAGCTAATCAAATCAACAGTCACAGCATTAATTGTTTGCTTATCTTTGTAAACAAAACTCAAATCAAAAGAAAAAGATCAGTATATATATGTGTAAGAATCAACAATTAATGTACATAGAGAGAGAATTCCATAAATCAATAAAAAGAAAAAAACATTTTCAAAGGTATATTCATCTTTTTTTCGCATTTATATTTCGAAATAAAAAATAAAGATAATAAAAGGTTAAAGTTTCGGGTGTTTACCTTTTGGGACACTGAATTGCCACCGAGAATGGTGGTCGAGGTCGTCGTCTCCAATGACAGACGGTCTCGTTTTACAAAAAGAGATTTTTAGGTTTTTTTGTTTCGGGTTGTTCTAAATCTAAGCAAAAGTTTTTTTTCTTCTAAAAGCTAGGGTTAGATCTGATTTTAGGATAAAAATGAAGTGGTTTTGGTGTTCGATGGTGCCGACTAGTGGCGGCCGGTGACGATTCATGGTGGTTGGAGGTTGAGGACGGTGGCCGAAATAGCCAGACCACCGTCGATTTATAGAAATAGAGGTGGCCGGGAGGTTTCTGGGTTGGTGTTCATCTAAAATAGGGGTTTTGATCTAAAATAGTTTGGTTTTTCGGGCTTGTTTTGGTTTTCGGCTGAGGGAAGAAAGAGAGAGATTACTCAAATGGTCCCCCAAAATTTAGACCGATTTTTAATTTCACCATTAATTTTATTTTATCTTCCTTTAAGGGTAAATTACAGATTTGGTCTTCTTTCCTTTTATAGTCTTTCAAATAGGTCCTTTCCTTTTTTTTTAAACTATTTTCTCTATGGGTTAATTTCTTTTTAGTCCCTTTTCTTTTAATTTTATCTAATTCCAGCCTTTATATTGTTGCTTAAATGTTCATATATTTTGTTTTTTATTTATTTGTTATGTTTTTTATTATATTCGTGTTTGTTCGTATATTATTTGTTCAATATATGCTATTTGTGTTTATTTATATGTATATTTATTTTTATGTTTTTTATGTTGTATTTTATTTAATATATGTTGCTAATATTGTTTTTATTTGACCAGTAGTTTAATTTTTGTATTATGTATATTGCATATTATATATTTATACGTTATATATTATATTATTTATGTAATCTAGATTATATGTTATACATATTATGTTATTTTTGGTATATTAATGTATATTAATTGTTATATGTTGTATATATACATTAATGGATGTTTTATTTTAATTGTATTTATTCACTTGTAATTACATGCGTTTTTATTTAATATTTGTTTACCCATTATATTTCATGTATTTTAATTTATTCATGATTGTATTTTCTCATGTTGTGTAAGCCTCTTATCTCGGTATTCTAGTGGGAGTGTCATCCCGGTCTCTGGGTGTCATCTCTTTTTGCACCGTGGATTAAGACAAAATTAATATTCGAACCTTGCATTTTAGGAATTAATTATTAAATCAAATCAAGTTTTTTTTATAAATACGATACAAACCTATTTGGTACCAATTTTAGGCGGTGTGGGGTGTTAAACCTTCCCCATCCGTAACTAACTCCCGAACCAAATTTTTCAGAAAATCTCTGGTTTTTGTTTTTGCGGTGTCCGACCTACCACAGTGGCCGATAGAGACTATTTTTTAAATACATTTTTTTTAAAAATCCCTTTTTTAAATTTTTTTCAATAAAAATAAAAATACCCCAAATACGATTTTTTTAATTTTTTGTAGTGACATTCGACTCCAAAAATAGTCACTACATTATAACCTCTCATGATTATTGCAACTTGCTGAAGGCCTTGTGCTGGTAAAATAATGGGTCTCAGCCCTCTCTGGAGTTGACGCCCCACCATCGGCATTGTTGGCCCATCATTTTGCCCTACGAATTGAGCTAAAAATCTCAGATTTTATTTCGTCTTCTCTTAATCAAAAGGCAACAGCCATAACCCCGCAATAATTGGAGACGATCTAAAATAGCTAGAGAAGAAAGTTGACACAACTCGTCATCCGCAAATAGTTTTGTCGTATTCAAACAATCCGTCTCAATTATACAATGACGAATCCTATAATCTCATAATAATTGGAGACTATCTAAAATAACCTAAAGTTTTAATTAAGTAACTCAAACCTTAGAGCTGCAAACATTTTTTTCTCTCTCAAAGCTTAATTTTCGTTCTTTTTCCCTTTTTATGGTCTAATCGACTGCGACACTGATCTTAATTTGGTCGTTGTCGTTGGTGATTTATATTTTCTTTTGTTTTTTATATTTAATTTTATTTTTTATTTTATTTTATTTTTCGCACATCTTGATGTGCTTTTCTCCGCTCCTGTGGCATGTCTCTACCTTGTGACATGTTCTATGGATACTTTTGTGGGTGGCTTACGGTGCTTATTTCTGATTCGTGTTTGTGGTCACGGATAGTTTGACCCCTTTTAACTTGTTTGCGCATTAAAAATAGAACATAAGATGATGTTTCGACAAAAGCGAAATAATCGCTCATCAGAACTCTCCTCACGTCCCTTGCAAAGGTTAAGCTCGTATTAACCTTAATCGAACATGAACACTCCTAGTTAGAATATGGAGGGAGGAGTTTACGCTTTGTATAGAAACTGAAGACTTTAATCCGTTTAATTAGTTGAATTATCGATTTAATAATAATTAAATAAAAATTTTAAAATTGATAAAAAATATATAAAATAAAAAAATGGTTTAACCAATTTAGTTGTCAGGTCTTTTATTTCGATTTTAACGGTTCTCAAGGTTTCTAGAATTTTCTGTTTTATCCCAACGGTTCACCGGTCGGATCAGTCCGATTTTGACGATTATACTTATATATGTTTATTTGTTTGTTGTTTTGGTAAATTGAATTTATTTATATTTGGATTATTTTAATTATTGGGCTTGGACTTGGACTTGGACTAATAACCGGTATATACATTTAAAACATGTACATATATAAATCCAAGGAGTGATTTTCGTAAAAAAGAATAATATATATATTTTAAAATATTCAAATTTAAACAAATTTGATAATAAGGTGTACATGAGTTTAGTCCACCAATTAAAATAAATTAAATACTTTTATAAAACTATATTAAAAATATTAAAAAATACGATTGAATTGCTGTGAGAAGATAAATATACAATTTAAATACCTACAAATAAAATGAAATATTATAAATAAACTATTAGATTAACAACTAGCATATATCTAAAATAAAATCATATTTTTAAAAAACCACAACAAACTATTTGATTAAATTTAAAAATACAAAACTTCTCAATGCTATTAAATCAAAAGATTTAGTTTTAAAATGTATTTTGAAAAGATAACTAATTATTTTAGACATGATATTACAATTAAAAAATATATATTAAAATAATATTTAAAATTTGTTATTAAATATAAAGGTATCGTATTTCTCAAGGTAAATGTTAGGATTTGAACTCATACAAGATGGATAACATGAACATTTTTACCATTAAGTCAAGTAGTATATCTTAATATTTAAAATTTTTAATATTATAATATATCAAATATATCAAATTAAATTATGATAAAAATGTGAAAATAATTTTATATGAAAAGTAAGTTTGTATTGATTGTACGTGTTCTATAAAAATATATAAAATTTAATTTTTTATCTAAAAATATCATCGTGATTAGATATAAAAGTTTTCAAATCCAGAGATAATTTATTTATTATATAATTATGACATGATGAAAAATTATAAGTTTATAAAGTGTAAAATAAACAGAACATATACTAAAAAATGTTGGGTGCAATGGCAAAACATATTGCACTCCCACAAGAGAACTCATGTTCAAACCTTGGAGACGATATTGTTGGGTGAAAGAGCCACGAATCTCGAACATAAATCATAAAATGGACAAGAACTATACCCAAAAAATAAACACGTCAAATGATAATCATGAATTGAACATAACTAAGAGCTCAATATCATTCGAAAATATCATTATCTTATGTTCTCTTAGGTCACGGGTTCTAGATTCACTAAGAACACCTCACTTTCTTTCTCTCTCCTCTAAGTAGGATTAGATTTATAATTAATTAAAAAAATATCATTAGAAAATATTTTTTCTAAAAAAGTTATTTTAACAAGCAAGGGCTGAAGAAACCTAACAAGAGGTCTCAGTGGGAAAAATAATTTTCATCTTAAAAGATTTAAGTTTAAATTACTTTATTTATAAAATGTGCATTTTGTTAAATAATTAAAATTATATATAAACTGATATTATTTTATAATTAGTAAGGGCCAACGGGGCTTAATCCTCTAACGGCAACCGATACACGTGTACAATTGATGATGAGTTTAGCATTACAGTTTTCAGTTCCCACACAGCTTCTTCGTCCACAACCTTGGAACGGGGTCCCGCATATTCACTCCAATCTTTAATGTTGCTGCCCTCTATTTGGTGGCTCTATCCCGTACCACAATTCACTCGATATTTTTATTTTTTTATTCTTCTTTCGTACTCCCCTAAACGGGTTGTTCAAACAACACTTAGAGTTTGATTATATTCGGTTTCCGTCTAAATTTGATTTGATTTTAGTTCGAATATATAGTGATTTGAGTTATATTGGGTTGATTGATTTTCGGATCGATTAATATCAATTCGATTGTTTTCTGTTCGATTTAATATCAGATCAATAAGAGATCCTTATGTTTTTGATTCAGGTCAACCTTTGGATCGGTCGGTTTCAATCAGGTTTTCAAGCCGAGCTAAAATTTCACGCCCTATATATGTCTTTTTGGTAAGTTTTGCGGTAATTCACATCCCATCTTTCGTATTTCTTTTATTGTCTTTTATTTATTTCGGTTGCTTTCAGTTCAGGTGAAATCCGTTTGGTTTAACTAAAATTTAGGTCAATTTTAATTCGATTTATTTCAGATTTTAGATCAAATTCGAATTATCATGTTCGGGCCAACATCGGGTCACGGGTCAAATTTGTCCGGTCTACTCGCCCTCTCGGCTTCCTTTCCTTGGCTGTCTCCGCCAGCAGAATATATTAAGCCAGCCAGCTAGCCAGACTCAGTCCAGTTAGCCATCATCATCTCATATTGAATTTGGTCATTTATTTCAGGCACCACTTCCTTTCGACGACATATATATTATATATATATGGACCAGAATCCTTCTCGCTCTTCAATTGATTGTGATAATTCTTATCTCCATTACAATAAAAGCTAGGGAACCCCATCTTACTATTTTTCCTTACCACAATGTCTATATGAGTACATACTTGTCCGAAACATGAAATTGGTGAAACAAAGCTTGTTCCACGCCGAAACCAAACACATCAACTAGTTTCGTTAGAATGAGTCAGTGCGTTCCCAGTTGGGATCTGGACGATAATCATGCCACGGCCCGCCACCTGCTTCGCTCTAATTCCAACCCCACTGCCCCCGATGGCGATGTTCACATGTAAGTACCAAGATTGGTATTAACAACAGATTTGATATCAAATTCTTGGTTTACTAAAGTTTTCATTTTTGGTTGGCAGGTCGGAGTATGAAGTAGCAGAACTGACGTGGGAAAATGGCAAACTAGCCATGCACAGTTTAGGTCCGACACGTGTCCCGGCTAAGCCCTTGATTTCCAACTCTCCTTCTAAGTACAGTACTTGGGATAAACCACGGGGAAATGGCACTTTGGAGTCCATAGTGAACCAAGCCACTCGCGTGCCGTATCTTAAGGTTTCTCTTCACGGCGGTGGGGATGAAATCGTGCCCTGTTTAGACCAACACCGTGCTGCGGCGGATGCTTTGGTTCCTTGCTCGAAAAGGTCGACGGAGCACCGGACTACACACGTGGTGGAACTGGAATCCATACCAGGACTCGGAGGATCTCGCTTGGTGGGATGCTCCACTAGGGTGGGATCCTGTAGTGTGCCGGACGAAGTACTCGTAACCGGGAAACGCACACGGGCGGGGGCGGCGCGTGTTCCGACAACACCCGAGTGGAGCGGCAAGGAACAAAGTGCAAGCGCCAGTGCCACGTTCGGGCGAGATAGCCAATACGTTACTTTTGATACATATGAGAAAGATTTAGGCGCCTCCCTTGGTTCCCCGGAAAACACAAGCTCGACGAAGCCATGTACCAAGGCCACTACCACCGCCGATGATCATGACTCCGTTTGTCACAGCAGACCCCAAGTAAAGTTCTTCCATTTAATTATTATTGCATGCTGAAACTACAAATATACATATTTGTTTCTGATTTTATTTTTGGTTAATGTTAAAGAGGAAGGAAGCTGAAGAAGACAATAAGGAAACTGGGAAATCTTCGGTTTCAAATAAAAGGAGCAGAGCTGCTGCTATCCATAACCAGTGCGAACGTGTATCCTCTCTCCACCATGAATTAAATTTGATTTTTTTAGAATTTAGCCAAAAATTTATATAGTAATGAAGTTTATAAGTATTTATTTAATTATTTGGGTGATTTTCCAGAAAAGAAGAGATAAGATAAACCAAAGGATGAAGACGTTACAGAAGCTGGTTCCAAATTCTAGCAAGGTACGATTTTTTTATTATTCAGCTCTGTCCGTTGTTGTAACGTACGGTGGTAGTATTCATGGCTAAAAATCACTGCAAATTTCGGCAATTGTCAAAAGAAGAAACAGTAAACAGTAGTTGAATCAATAATTCTAGTTTGTATACTCCTAATCCTATATATCTAGAAAATATAGATTTATGTAGATTTAAATAGGTCAAATTATTCTTTTAGTCTGTATACCATGCTAAAGTCATAGATTTTCTCTCTTTATGCTAATTTATTGAACTTTTGTTTATGTAGTTTTAAAATTTTAATCTTAAGCCAAATTCTACTGTTTTTTCTTAGATAAACCTCGAAACGAGAATACAATACCCTCAAAACATATCAACATAAGCAAATTTTATTATTAGTTCATATAATGTGTAAGTTGTAGATTTAGTTCTCTTGTATTATTTAGGTCAAGACTGAAAATTCTGAATTTGAAAAGTGTGAGAGAATATGAAATAATTGAAAAAGGAAATCCAATTACCATAACTTTGTAAAAAGTTGATGGGGGAAAAAAGATTGAGGCTTATCTATATGGATCGCTAACAAACTATAAGGCGTAAAGGACCTAAATAAGAGTATACTACAGTGATAGGAAAACAAGAACAAAAAAAGCTGACGAATAAATTGTAGCAGTAGCTGTAGCAGTCTAGAGTCTTGCAAATTGCTATACCTTTCGAATATAAATTTTTTACCTTTTTCGGTGTTTTTATTTATGTCTCACACTAAAAATTTAAATTTATAGTTTAGAGTCAATGTTTAAGATTAGGGTTTAGAATTAAAGTTTAGAAAATTTGAGATAATGTGTATTTTTTTAAAGTTTAAAGTTTAAGATTTAGGATTTAAAATTTAAGAAATTCGGGTCAAAGGATATTTCCCTATCTTTCACTGTCAATTTAAAGGTTTTGTATGTAGGCGAAGGTTTCTCCATTTTTGGGTCTTCAATGTCCTCTCTACTACTAACTTTTTGGTGGATTATTCAAATAAAAGATGCTTTCTTCTTTTTATCTTTTGCAGTTTGAGGGTTACTTTTACTCAATACTTTAAACAACTTCATCCACTCACCTAGGACAAACTTTTTGTGTCATTTATAAGATTTTCTTAGACCTATGTTTAAAAATAATCTTATAAGAATTTCGATTTTTTTTGTCCTTCCGGTTCCTCAAAGATTTTTCCAACTACTTTGTACTGATCAGACAAAAATTTTCTGCCATTTTTCGGTACCCTTACACTAAAAAATTAAATTCTAAGCTCTAATCTCAAATTCTAAATCATAAACCCTACACTTTACACCTTAAAAAATACACCATATCCTAGATTCTCTAAACCCTAAACCTAATTTTTAGTGTGGGGTATAAATAGGGGCACCAAAAAGGGTATAAGATTTCTATTCGTATTGATCTAGGTCGCACACCTGGTTTTGGTGGGCGAGCCTCCCATCAAAGATTTTCTGCATACACAAGGCCTCGAACTCGAGACTTACTTAAGCGATACCAAAATGGTTACCACTTGGACCAACCCTGTAAGTACTAATCGACCCATTACTAATTATCCTATAAACACACACTTCCCTTTCATGCATCGTCTTTATTCTTAACCAGCTTTTTAGTATAGACTCTGTCTATTTTATTCTTAGTGAAAGAATAGTTGGCATGGCATATATGAGATTAGACGTAAAGTTATTATGAATATTCCTTCTATTTTGATCCTTTTCTTGGATGCTTGATCTAGTTGAAATACATATTTTATAGAGCAGTTGTATGTATGTATGTATGATAAAAAGATCGAAAAGTTCCCATATTAATCTTCACCAGACAGCTGCTGCCTGCAGACATAGGAAGCTAGTTATAACTGTTGTCCAAAACAAGTTTTTGGTTCAAATGGTTGTGGGAATTTGGGGGCTGTTTCAATGATCCTAGGCCACATAACAGTTTGCCATGGGGACAACTTGACACAAGATTGTCGGTGTGGAGATAACAACAACCTTTTACCACTTGGCATACCCTTTAACGGTAGGCCACTATTGTTCCTAGTCATGTTCCTAATCTGTCTATGCCATATGAATCTAGTCGGTACAGCTTAATAGTACAGAGAAGTGATAACTTGGTATAGGTGCCTTGGCGAGTTGGTCATGCAAGTAATTCTAATACAGTGCGACATAAATTGAAAAGTCTAGTACTTTGTCGTTCAGACTGTTAATTTGATTTCTTGTTCTATTACAGACTGACAAAGCTTCAATGCTAGACGAAGTGATTGACTACCTGAAACAACTGCAAGCACAAGTTCAAATGATGAATAGGATGAACATGCCGCCAATGATGTTGCCGATGGCAATGCAACAGCAACTCCAAATGTCGATGATGGCTCCGGCGATGGGGATGGGAATGGGAATGGGAATGGGCATGGGTGTCATGGATATGAACACTATCGGCCGTCCCAACATCGCCGGCATCTCGCCCATCGTGCCTAATCCTTTTATGAACATGACTTCCTGGGACGGCTCTGGTGAACGGTTACAACAAGTTGCCTCTGCAGCCGCTGCAATGCCGGACCCTCTTTCCGCATTCATGGCGTACCAATCACAGGTAAAAAAACACCATACCCCATTGAAGGATCACATAGATATGGTATAGCTAGTGCATGACTGTATGTATAAATAATGAATACATTGCCTATTTGGTGCAGCCGATGACCATGGACGCTTACACCCGGCTGGCTGCTATGTATCAGCAAATGCAACAACCACCTGCTTCTGGTTCTAAGAGCTAAGCTTCAAGCCATTACATTTAGCTACGTTTTTACATATATACAAATTGTTCATGTAGTTATTTATTTCTTAATACAAGAGTGTGAGTGGTAATTAGTACTTTGGTATTTGCTTGCTTCAAATTGTTCTCTTTGAATCTGTAATATCAATATCAATGCTCCTATGAGCCGTGAACAAAATGAACCCTAAACTTGATCATTGGGCAGTCTACCTGTGGCTGTACTGTAATTGAATGGTGGGTGATCAATCAACATCTGCATTTTCTGTCAAGTTTCATATGCCTTAAAAGGAGGCAGCTTAACGTGTAGTGTTCCGAAAAGATAAACATTTAAATGATTGGATACTCATTTGTCAAGTTGTCGTTTGGAATCACCACCCGTTTTGTTCTAAAGGGGTCCCTCACAAATTTCTCCATTAACTTTGGCCTTTTGGATAATCAGAATCTTATATATAGATTACATTTCTTAGGGTTGTTAGAGAATAAATGGATCATTAAGATTAATATTTTTTTTTCCTAAAAATCTTCTTATCTTCTATCGTTAATCTTAACCATTCATTTACCCTCATCCAACAGTCTAAAAAATGTGTAACTCTTAAAAATTCTACTTGGAGTAAGGATTATACCTCTATATATGAAACACAAATTATAACCCCTAACCCTAAACTTTAAACTATAAACCCTAAACTTAATTATTTGAATTTTAATCTTAAACTTTAAACATGTGTTTTAGTGTGGAGAACAAATAGGGGCACTAAAAAGGATAGAGAATTTCTATTTATATATAGAGATCTTAACAAAAGTTTAACCTTCTCATCTTCAAAATAAATAATGAAGTGGTTTTTAGGAGCCTTATAGATTTTCTTTTTAGTTTCTCAAAGTATCCACCGGAACGAATTTAATGACTAATCATACGTGTTTTATCGACTCATATAAGGGTAGACACATTTTGTACGAGCCTTGCCGATTTTCTTTGACAATGATCAAGGATAATTAATAATGGGACCGATTTGCATTAGTTGATTTTGTTCATTAGCTACACAAAATGTGAAAAACTTGTGCTACTTTTCAACGAAGGGACCCCCAAAAGATTTTTATATTTTGCTGTTGTGAGCACCATTGACGTGAATGTGATAGGCAGCCATATCGTGTTTAAAGCATATGCCAGAGTGTATGATTGGAAATTTGAACGCTTGGACGATGAAATCACCACATGCTTCCTTCTTTTTTTCTTTCATTTTTCCAAAAATCTAAGCCCTATTCCCCACCTGTATTTCTTAAGGGTCAGTTTAATCAAACTCATTCGAGTAAATTATTGTCGATTAAGTTAGTTTTATTGATTTAGGCTCCGTTCGGTAGGGATTATTATCGGTTGGCTGCGTTTGACGTTAAATTTAAAATTTTAAACGCCTGTTCAGTATGTTTGGTGTGACCGTTTATCATTACTTTTTCGTTCGACATTTCAATGACCGTTTGAAAAGTATTTTCGGACGCAACCTTAGTCGATTAGGATCTCAGTTAAATTGATAGATTATGGGTTATTAAAATTTACGTAAACATTTGATCGGTTGATCAAGCTGCTAATCTTGGTTCTCTTATTTCTTTTAGGTCATGGGTTCTAGACATACTAGGAACACACATTCCTTTTCCTAAAGTTCATCATTCTCCTCCTGTCTAAGTAGGATTAAGATTAGATAAAATTTGTCAAAAAAAGTAAGTGGTATAACAATGGACTCTTGATTATTTAATTATATTTCAAGCACTTAAATTGTTGGGATAAGATAAATCAATCATAAATCGACATTAAATTTTTCAAAATTTAAAAGTAAAGAAAGAAAAATTCTCAACGAGAGTGTTGGTAAAGGGAAATGTCACGTCAAGTATTTAAAAAGATGATTTAATATTTTTTTTTTGCATAAGGATAAATTTAACCTTTAACGTTTATTATTTTTTGTCATTTTGGCATATCTTTTTTTAGGGATAAATTTAGTCATCAACCTATATTTTTTTCTCTCAAATTTCTCATTTTTAACTATCTGCCGACTAGAAGGATATTGATGTTAACCTAATTTTTTCTATGCCCTAATTCTAGTGTCGCGGCCTTTTTTTTATTATTTGTTTCCTTAGACAGTGGCCGGCAATCAGTCTTAGTATTAGTTGTTGAGCATCGGGTTCATTATTATTTTTTTATATATTTTTAATAAGAATCTAGCCTTTGTGGCGCACGTTCCCTCTACCTTTGTGGTATTTTTTTTTGTTTTTTGTGGTTCATTTCATCTTTCGTTTTGGTATGATTTTAGCATACCTTAACGTTCGTTTGATGCTCGTACAAAGACCTTCACAACGTTAGTTTTTTATTATGATTCTGTAGGTGGTCATAGAAAGATAGATCTCACTCGGTTGATGGTTGTTTGTCGATATAATCGGACCTGTGTAGTGGAACAATCTGCCTGATAATTTGATTCGCTCACCACTTCTTTTTCACCCGTAAAGCGTCTCATTTGAACAAAGACAAAGAGATTCAGGAAGGCTTCTAGATTTTGACGATATCCTAATCTCTATGAAAGTATTTACTTTTGTTTGCACTTTGAATTTTTGTATGAGATTTGGTGGGCTAGTCCCTATTATTCTTTCTTCTAGATGCATTGTATTTGTGATATCTTCTATGATTTTTTAATAAAATTTAGTTGCCATTGCAAGAAAAAAAAACTATATGCTAACTAGACCGTTAAAAATTTAACGATAATGATAAGGCACATACATATGGCAATTTATTTTAAATGACATGGTATTTAACTTACTCACCTCGCACATGTCCCCAAAACTCCTATGGTATTTCTAAATAAATCATAAAAAATAAAGAAACAAAACAGGAAAGAAAATCATTAGATTAAAATCAAATCATTATTGTTTCATCTCCTTCCTTCCTTTCACCTTGTATGATGAAGACGACGAAATGAAGATGAAATGCAAACCCAACATGATTGTATCAGCCCACCACTAAAAAGAGTTTTAATAATGATTTACAATAGTAAACCTATCGTAATATTAGGATCGAACCTTTTAAATATTGTCACGAAGAATGTAGTGCATTTTGATTTTATGGAGCCACCTACTTGTTGAACATTGATGAGGGCAGTTGTAAGTGTTGAATTACTTGGGAGCATTGGACGATGAGAGAAATTTAACAAAGATGGGAGAGATCATGAGCCCCTTTTAGAATCTGATAGAATTTGGGGAAAAACTCGATAGAGTCTGGAAGAAGGTGAAAGGGTAAAACACTTTTTTATTTATTTTATTAATTCAATAATAAAGGGTTTTTATACATAAAAGGAAAATAAAGAACTAAACTTATTTTAACTACTTAACACCTCATTAATATAACTAACTAACTAACTAATCATACTCTATTACCCCCAAATAACAAAGATGCTTGTAGTTGGGTTTGAATTCAACTGTTTAAATGAAATCCTTTCAATTGTTGCAATGAAAGCATGTGTCTTATTTGGTTCAAAGTGATTTCAAGATTCAGTTTCTCGTATTGATTTTAAGATTCTTTAGGCTATGGTTTTAATTTCTACTATTTAGGATTAAAATATTGTTTCTGTGTTTTTTTTTCAATTTCAATTTTATCTTAAAATGAATTTATATTGTACATATAAATATGTAATATGTTAAATGCCATGTTATTTAAAATAAAATACCTATATGTCATGTCATCATTAATAAATTTTTAACGGTCTAGATAACATATTAGTTAAAAAATGAGAAATTTGACAAAAAGATATAGGCTGAGGGTCAAATTTATCCTTAAAAAAAATGTAGGCGAAATTGACAGAGATAAAAAGTGGTATCAGTAATAAAGAGTAGCACGTTTTATCAAAATACCATATGTGACCTTAGTTGGTGCAATGCCTTGCTTTCTCATTCTAGCAACAATATCTTCAGCTTCAAACACCATCCCTCTCTTGCAAAGTGCATCAACAAAAATATTATACGTGTGTAGCGATGTTTTTTCTCGCTAAAAAAAATGTTTTTTTTTATTGTTTGAAAATATTTTCTTCCGCGTGGAGTTTTAGAAAACCCGGATTTTATTTAAAATTGGAGTCGCCACCGGCCACTTAGGTAGGCCGAACACCATAAAAAACCAGAGATTTAAAATTGATGGGTTCGGGAGTCGGTTACGGATGGGGAATGATTAGCACCCCCACACCGCCTAAAATTGGTACTTTAATAATTGTCGCTTTATTAATATTAAACTTTCCGGATTAAAGTGACGATTAGATTAAAATTCGGTTATAAGTGCGAGTAAATTTTAAAGACCCCGTTATTCGAGAGTAAACGCCCAACCACTATCACTACGCCTGATACTGGCCTCGTTTACGCTCGAATAAAAGGGCACCGCATTGACAAAATATATGTCCGTTATGCAAACTTAAAAATACATAGCAAATATAAATAAATATAATGCGATAAAAATATAAACAAATAAGAGCATAATAAAATATTAATATAACATGAATAAAATACTAATCTAAAACATACATACATAAATATTAATCTAACTTATAAATAAAAACATATCTAACATAAATAAAATACTAGTCTAAAACATACATAAATATTAATCTAACTTATAAAAACATATCATAAATAAAATATTAATATAAAACATAAATTTAAAACATACTAATCTAAAACATAGATAAACATACAAATTAAAAACACAATTTTAAATTAACTACTACTTCATTAAAATATAAAAATTACAACATAAATAAAAAGGAAAGAAAATATACCTAACTAGGAGTTCAACGACAAACCCCGATCAACCCCACCGAGATCTACCACGACCTCTCTCCAAAAATATTAACTTGATCGGACCTAAAATAGGACACCGATCGAACCAACTAGGACCGAAGACACGCGATCTCAGGCTGGCCTGGCCGAGCCTAAGCTCCTTTATTCGGCCAGCCTTATGCCGGTTCAAATTGGCTTGCAATTTTCCAATTGCAATTGCCATTTTGAATTGCAATTCCCTTCAATTTTGCTTTGCTGCCGTCTATTTATAGAGGGGAGGAGGGTGGCGTGGAGCCTTGTGCTCCACTCCTCCCCCCCTTTTTATTATTAAATTCTTTTTTTTTGCTTTTTGCTTTTTTTTTTTATTTTATTATTATTATTATTTATATATATTATTACAATAATACTAAAAATACTAAAAACCCGTACAAAAATGAGTGATTACTGATTTGCCCTCTTTTGCTTGTTCTTGTGAAACGAGAACAAAGCAAAGATCAAAAGCACTCATTTTTGTTTTATCTAACTAAACTTCTCTCCTTTTGACGCGTGTCTTCTTTCTTCTGAGATCTTCATTCTCTTGTGTAAGATCTTCTTTCTTGTTTTGGTTGATCCACCTTGTCACTCTCGGGAAGCAAAGCCTTCAAAATGGGGGTTGTTTGTTGGGGAAGCCAAACCGAGTTCTTCTTGCTACATTATTGGTAATAAGCTAATACCTAAAGAGAGTTTGACCCGACTGGCTACAACACTGACGAGGAGACCGGGTCGAAAGATAGATGTTGGACCCCACTACTTCCACCAACAGAGAAGTAAGATCGGAGAACTTTGGTAACATGGATTCAACCACCCCATCAGCGGAGGGCTGGATCGGATAATGGCAACCTGGGACCGGCTACACCATCAGCGGAGAGCAGGATCAGAGGATGACTGCAACTTGGACCTAGCCACTCCATCACGGGTGCTAGATCTAGCGATACATTTTTTTGAATTTTCATTTTTCTTCTTTTTTTTTTTTTTCTTTCTTTTTTTTTTTTTTTCTTTTCTTTTTCCTTTTTTTTCTTTTGATTTTTCTTTTTTTTCTTCTTTTTTTGATTTTTTTTTTTTTTTTTTTTTTTTTTTTTTTTCTTTTTTTTTTTTCTTTTTCCTTTTGATTTTTCTTTTTTCTTTTTTTTTCCTTTTTTTTTTTTTTTTTTTTTTTTTTTTTTTGATTTTTCTTTTTCTTCCTTTTTTTGATTTTTTTTTTTTCATTAATAAAAAGGATTCAAAATCGATAAAGTTGGATTTATCAACGGAAAAGCGAAACATTAATCGAACCCTACTACACCATCATCGGATAAGTAGGATAGCAAAGAACTTGGACCTAGCCACCCATCACGGATGACCGGATCGGATAATGATGACTGGAACCGCTACACCATCACGAGAGCGAGGATCGAGGACGACGGAGCTTGGACCTGTCACCCATCACGGAGGAGGATCGCATTGGACAATTACGACTGAAACCGCTACACACCATCAACGGAGAGCGAGGATCGAGGACGACGGGAGCTTGGACCCGGTCACTCCGGCCAGCGGATGACGGATTGGACAATGACGACTTGGAACCGGCTACACCATCAGCGGAGAGCGAGATCGGGGGGCGACGGGAGCTTGGACCCGACCACTCCATCAGCGGAGGGTTGGATTGAATCATGACGACTGAACCGCTACACCATCAGCGGAGAGCGAGGATCCGAGGACGACGGGAGCTTGGACCCGACCACTCTATCAGCGGAGGGTTAGATTGGATAATATGACGACTGAACCGGCTACACCATCAGCGGAGAGCGAGATCCGAGGGACGACGACAGCTTGACTCGCCACTCCATCGATGGAGGACTGGATCGGATAATGAAAGTTGATGAATTTTCTTTTGATTTTTTTCATTTTTTGTTTTTTCAATTTTTTTTTTTTTTTTTTTTTTTTCTATTTTTTCTTCTTCTTTTTTTCAACTCTATTTTTTGACAATTTTCTTTTTCTTTGAACTTTACACAGAAGTAAGACTCGAGAAAAATAGGTTTGGTTGCATCGTCATCAGAGAAATGAGACCTAAATAGAATTTTGATCAGCTTGGGGAAAGGTTCGGATCTGTTGCACCATCAACGGAGAAACGAGATCTTCAGATGTCTATCTTTCTTTGCACCATCAGTGAAAAACAGAATCAAAATTGTTGGCCTATGACGAAGGCAAGATCCGAAAAAGTCTACTTTTGTTGCTCTCATCAAGCGGAGAGGTATGACCTACGATGAAAAACATTAATCAGTAAATATTCCCAAAATTTTCACTGTTACCTTTTATTGATGTTTCAAAATCCTCTTTGTGTTTGGCCTCCTCTATGACTAAGGTTGGTGTCGCATTGTTGCCCCCACAAATGAGGATGTCCGGTCTCTTTTTGAACCTTTTTGTAAGCAAAATGCATGAATTTTATGCCTAAATGCATGGTGACTTGGTGTATGCACTTAATCTAAATATATGACGCGTTTGCAACAATGGTTTAATGCAAGATGAATGCAATCTAAATGCATGAATGTGATATGATTTTTTTACCCTCAAAGGGATGCCCGACTCTCACCGTCCCGTCGGGATCTTGGTTTTTTGTATGTGACGGTGCCCCAACCTTAACTTGGGTTCGATCAATCATCCGGGTGCATGCCCCAACATTTTATTCATCCCTATGCTATCGCTCAAAATCGTTTTTGAATTTGACACTTTGAGTGTGGATTCTCGCGCCCCTAGGTTGGGTTTATAAACCGTGTTGATTCATGGTAGCTTATTATTTTTTGATTGGGTGCAATTTTACTGATCGTGGGTCAATGATGCAAGAGTTTGACTCGTCAATGAAGGTTGGACCTTGGCAAAGAATGCCCCCGGACTGGGACCTTGTTAGAGGCACACTATTTGTAAAAGATGTGGGGGTGCTTTTGGACATGCGCCAAGATCAAACTTTTGTAAGAGGCTTTGTAAGGTGCTAGATCGACCATCTTTGTTGTATTTAATGGGGCAACCCGAGGATTAGTTTTATTATTCTGAAAATGAATGCATGCAAAATGTGTCCTAAATCGATGCAATGCAAAATTAAGATTGTGATGATGTTGTGCAATGATGCAGGTGAAATCAATGCGATGAGAATAAAATGAAACGAGTTAGTACCAAATAAAATGATTAAATAAAACAAATGATATATAACAAAAATAGAGTAATAAAAACTGTACATAAACAAGAAACAAGGCACCAGAGCCTAAATAGGGTGACCACTAATCGGACAGAGTTTCACATGGCTCTAAAGGGTTGGCTCCTACGGCTCACTATATGCAGTTTTGGTGCTAAGAGGTACCCGAATTATCCTCGCTGTCTTCTACTAAGAGTAGCAAGGCCCCCGGTCATCACCCATTATAGGCTCATTTCAATCGGGTTCAACTCAGGGGGACCCATTCGCTTATACCCATACGAAGGAACGATATCCTCACGAAAGTATAAGGTACTCGAGCCCCGAAGGTACTTGCTAGGCCCATACGGGAGAACGATATCTCCACGAAAGCATTAGCGTTTTCCCCCCACTTAAAAGAACAGATTTATATGCCATATTTTAAATGCGTTAAAATAAACGCGCAATTATAACCGAATGTTACTTTAATAGTCACTTTAATTTGGAATTTTCGATATTAATAAAGCGGTAATTATTTGAAAAAAGCTCGACTCTCATTTGTTTTTGAAAAACAAAAATTCCCCAGCTGAGTCGCCATCATCAGAGCGATGTTTTTTCTCGCTAAAAAAAATGTTTTTTTTATTGTTTGAAAATATTTTCTTCCGCGTGGAGTTTTAGAAAACCCGGATTTTATTTAAAATTGAGTCGCCACCGCCACTTAGGTAGGCGAACACCATAAAAAACCGTTTATTTAAAATTGATGGGTTCGGAGTCGATTCATTACGGATGGGGAAGGATTAGCACCCCCACACCGCCTAAAATTGGTACTTTAATAATTGTCGCTTTATTAATATTAAACTTTCCGGATTAAAGTGACGATTAGATTAAAATTCGGTTATAAGTGCGAGTAAATTTTAAAGACCCCGTTATTCGAGAGTAAACGCCCAACCACTATCACTACGCCTGATATTGGCCTCGTTTACGCTCGAATAAAAGGGCACCGCATTGACAAAATATATGTCCGTTATGCAAACTTAAAAATACATAGCAAATATAAATAAATATAATGCGATAAAAATATAAACAAATAATAGCATAATAAAATATTAATATAACATGAATAAAATACTAATCTAAAACATACATACATAAATATTAATCTAACTTATAAATAAAAACATATCTAACATAAATAAAATACTAGTCTAAAACATACATAAATATTAATCTAACTTATAAAAACATATCATAAATAAAATATTAATATAAAACATAAATTTAAAACATACTAATCTAAAACATAGATAAACATACAAATTAAAAACACAATTTTAAATTAACTACTACTTCATTAAAATATAAAAATTACAACATAAATAAAAAGGAAAGAAAATATACCTAACTAGGAGTTCGAACGACAAACCCCGACTGGACCCCACCGAGATCTACCACGACCTCTCCAAAAATATTAACTTGATCGGACCTAAAATAGGACACCGATCGAACCAACTAGGACCGAAGACACTGCCCCGATCCTGGGCTAGCCGGGAGCCTAAGCTCCCTTATTCGGCCAGCCCTTATGCCGGTTCAAATTGGCTTGCAATTTTCCAATTGCAATTGCCATTTTGAATTGCAATTCCCCTTCAATTTTGCTTTGCTGCCGTCTATTTATAGAGGGGAGGAGGGTGGCGTGGAGCCTTGTGCTCCACTCCCCTCCCCCTTTTTTATTATTAAATTCTTTTTTTTGCTTTTTTGCTTTTTTTTATTTATTTTATTATTATTATTATTTATATATATTATTACAATAATACTAAAAATACTAAAAACCCGTACAAAAATGAGTGATTACAACGTGACAACACTAGGCTGAACGATTTCTTGACAATATAGACAAATATGTTGACTTCACAAAATAACACTAGGCTGAACGATTTCCTTATAATATCTTTTTCGGACACAATGAGATGCTATTATATATCAACTTTTTCAGGCTTCTCATTTGATGCTGAGAGTCTAAATAACAGTGTTTAATAATAACCATTATTTTAGGCCTTGTCCACTTCCATTACAAAATAACCTTTCTTTCCTTATATTATATATAGTTTTTTACACGTGGGCGAAGTAAAATATATTTCACACAATCTATTTATTTTAAGGTATAATGTTAAAAAATACACTGAATAGTCATTTTAGCTAATATTTTTTTGAAGCAATTTAACTTTCAACGTGACAAACCTACATGGTAGTGCACTCTAGATAACCGTTTCATATAGACAAATATGTTGACTTCACAAAATAACACATCAGTCAAAAAATAATTTTAAAAATTTATACTATAATTTTTTTCGTCTGGCGTGTCATTCTGTCATGTAATTTTAAGTTGTTTATCATATAAAATATTTAAATCTTAGGTGCCAAAATGACTATTTAGTCAAACGTTGAGAGTTAAATTACTTCATTTTTTTGCACATGATTATTTTAAAAATTATTTTTATGACACTGCTATAGCCAAAATGACTGTTTAAAAATATTTTATACAAATATGCCAAAAAATAACGGTATAATGCAAAAAATGCTCTAACGTTCGACTAGATAGTCATTTTAGCTCTATTCTTTTTTTAAGTAATTTAACTTTTAATGTTTCATTTTATATTTAGTCAATCGAAAAAATATTTACCGGAATTTTTTGGAATATTTGTATAAAATATTTTTAAATAGTCATTTTGGCTGTATCAGTGTCAAAAAAATATTTTTTTGCAAAAAAATCTTCAACATGACTATTTTTTATAAATATTTATAAATATTTAACTAAAATAGCAGTGCACATCGTGATAGCAGTGTCATATAAAATACGGTAAATTACAAAAATCATCACTGAACTTTGCTCTTTGACCTATTTTGATCATTGAACTTTTAAAATGATCAATTTACTCACTGAATTTTATACATTGACCTATTCCGATCACTCAATATTATTTTATTAATATTTTAGTATGACTTGACATATTTTATTATTATTAAATATAAAAAAATCATTTAAAATAAAAATATATATTTTATTATTATTTAATACAAAAGTAATTTAAAATAAAAAACCAAAATAAAACCCCAAATCATACCCAATCTCGAATCCACAAACCCTAAAACTCTTACCTTCACTTTTACCCGCCACACTCTTCATCGGTCACCCTCATCGGCCACACCCCTCACCACCGGCAGTACCGTAGATTGATAGTGAAATCCCCTAGTCATACCAAAATATAATTTGGGGTTTGCAGCAAATTTTAGGAGCACTTAGACCGAACATAGAAAGTGAGCAATAGCCTTTAGCAGCTAACAAATGAAAATTGAAGCAACAATGGAAGTTGGAAGAGCCAACAACTACCGACATCAGTGAGTTGAGCAATAGAAACAGCAGCTACAAAAGAGCAGTAACAAATATTAGAAACAAAAAAGGTTTTATCAACAAACAAGTTAACATTTAGGCTTTGCTCAGAAAAATAGAAAGATAGAAAATTGAAGTGATGGAAAAATAAAAGGACGAAAAATATATATTTTCTTTTCATTGGTATACTTGGTTGAGATGACGGAAAACTAGAAATTTTTTTTTTCTCTCTATTACTTGATACAATAAAAAAAATGAGAGAAAAAATTAAGCTTTGAAAACTATAGTTTATTTTTAATTTTTATAACTTAGTCAAATATTTTTAATATGATTATTTTTATTCAATTTAGTCCTTAAAAAAATTTCATCTAAAATTGACCCCTATTTGTTTCTAATTTTTAAAATTTAATCTAATATTTTGAATATAGTTTTATTTTTGTTCAATTCAATCCCAAAATTTTTTCTTTAATTCAAAATTGACCTGCATGTATTTTTATTTTTTTATAATTCAGTCCAATGTTTTTAATATGGTTTTATTTTTGTCTAGTTTAGTCCATAAAATTTTTATTTAATAAGAAATTGACTTCTATTTATTTCTAACTTTTATAATTTAGTCTAATATTTTTATAATTTAATCTTGAGAGTTTCACTATAAATGCAACACCTAATACCTGGTACAAACGAATCCTACCCGAATATCGAATGCTACAAAAGACCCATTTGTGGCCTAAAAACATATTTTAAAAAATAAGCATATTCGATTACATGAAAGTAAACAACTAACATGAACATAAAGAGGAAACAATTAACTAAAGTCTTTAGAGAGAATAAACCTTTAGAAACTTTAGAAAAATAAACGATGTAACAAAATTGCATTTTTGGTAATTTTTCAAGATTTAAACCCAAAAAACGTTCAAAACTTAAATACAAGTTTAATATAAGTAGAAACATCTTATATTTATGTTTTGCTAATAAAATGATGTTCAAATCGAAGTAAATTTAACCGAATCGAGGTTTAGGGACTAAAATATAATTAACTCATAAGTTGGATTTTAAGTTACAAAATTAGTTTAAGTTCATTTTAGACTCATTAATTAAAATTAAACTTGATGGTAAATTCTTGTTGAAATCGAATTTGAAATAGAGTGTTAATTGCAAAAATAAGTAGTTTATGGGCCATTTTGAAAACATTCATAAAATACATGATCCATTTTTTAAAAAAGTGAAATTAAACCTTCCTTTATGAAATCAATATCATCATTAATATATAGACCAAGTTTCAGGTTAATCCGAGCTAAAGCAAGTCCTTAATTGCAATTATAATATTAGTGACTAAAACGTAAAGTTTGCAATTATAAGGTGTTGGATTAAATTATAAAATAGAAATAAATATAGGTCAATTCCAAATTAAATAAAATTTGAGGGCTTAAATTGAACAAAAAATAAAACCGTAGTAAAAATATTAGATAAAATTATAAAAATTAGAAACAAATACGGGTCAATTTTGGATTAAATAAATATTTTATGGACCAAAGTGAACAAAATATTATTCTATTAATAATATTGACTTTAATAATAAAGTTTAAAATAAATAAGGATAAATTTTAGATTAAATAAAATTTTAGGGATTAAATTGAACAAAAATAAAATCATAATAAAAATATTGGATACAACTATTTTAAATATAATTTGATAATTTTATTATTAAAGTATGATAGCTTTTACTTTTCTTTCCTATTTTCCACCCAATTTTGGAGAGAAAGCTATTTGTATAGGAGCAAGGAAAACTACATCCCCTCTTATTTTCTTTCCTTCCAATTTTCCACTCTACTAAGCAAGTATTAAATTTATTTTCTTTCCAATTTTCTCTTCCCTCCTTTGTAACGACCTGAATTTTCGAGTAAACAATGAGGCGTTGACCCAGATCTTGGGCCGTCATGTTGGGCTGGATGTTCAAATTTTGTTGGGTCATAAAGGGCTCCACAAAAGTTCTAATGGTCTGCCATGTGTTGATGGGCTTGGATGTTGGGTTTGTGGGTGGATGAAGAAGGTGTAATGAAGGGCAATAGGTTAAATTGCCCCTCAAGGGAGACAAAGGCTGGTGCCTCTTTAATTTTCTGCATTTTTGAAGGATGGTGAAGTCATCCTTGTCTCCCATCTCATTTTGTATCTTCTTCCCCTCCAAAACACCCACCCCAATTTAAAGATAAAGTTGGAAACTTGATGTTGTTGAGTGGGAATCCCGGATTGGTTAGCCAAGGGAAGTTTATCAGCAACCTAAGATCTATCTTTCAAGGTAAATATCTCTAGAGCTTGTGGATTTTGAGTTTGAAACTTGGGTCAAGGAGAAAATGTCAAAAAAGCTACGAGGGTGCCTCATTCGGGTTTCGTTTGCTAAGGTCAGTACATCTCTGACTCTTACTTTTCTTGAGAATCCTAAAGTGGTTGCTTTGCTTGATGTTATGGTGTTTGATTGCAAGTTGGGTGCTTAAATAGCTTAGAACCTTATAAATGGTGAAATTTAGATTAAATGTTAATAAGGCGTAAAAAGGGTAGCAAATCACTCAAATCAACTCTCATAAGATGTGGGATTAAGTTTAGGGGTTAAAGGTTAAGTTTTAGAGGCATGGGAACTGATTTCCCGAACCTTAAAAGCTATTTTTGGGCTTCGATATCGGTACGCGGGGATCTTGTACCGATACCCAGTGTTATTTTTGATGAAGAGAGTCAAAATTAAAGGGGCGTATCGGTACTACTTAGGTGGGTATCGGTACCTATTGTTCTATTGAAATTCTAGTAGCTTAAAATGGTATCGATACGTTTGGAGCCATATTGATACCTAGCGTATATCGGTACTCGGGGTTCGTGTACTAGTACGGGGTCAAAGGTCAACCCCTTCATGTGAAGCTAAGTATCGATACGCATAGGGTGGGTAGCGGTACCCAGCGAGGCGTATCGATACACGAGGGTGGGTATCGATACCCATTGAGCAATCTGCTTGAAAATTACGTTTTGAGTTTGGATGACTTATAATTCGAGGGCTAGGGTCTAACGGGCCTCTAATATGATAAAATGAATAGTAAAATTGAGAAACCAAGTTTTAATCCTCATGTATGAGAGTATCATAAAATAGCTTGGTAAATAATGACTTGATATAAATGAGATGGTTAATGTTATGCCTTGGGGGCATTTGTGATGGCTTGGCTTGGTGCCACTTACTTTTTGGGGAGGTGTATGAATGCTAGGGGAGCATGTTTTATCTTATGTTTATTGTAAAGAAATCTGGATGTCTTAGTGTCAGTAATATGGTACTTATATAAGGGGATGTGTACTTCAGGCTGAATGATCAAGTACATCCGATGTACCCACGGGCTAAGTGATCTGAGTGCGGTTAAAAACCTATCCGTGGCTATGGTGATCCAGATAAGGTAATAAACTTTATGGGCTGGGTGAGCTCGAGTAAACTTATTGGCTGAGTGACCTTCAGGTAAAGACTACTTATGACTAATGTGATCAAAGTATGTCCAGGACGTATCTGTGGCTATGGTAATCCAGATATGGTCCATTGACCCGAAGGCTGTGTGAGCACGGGTAAAGTAGGGCTTCGTTGGCCATTAAGTGGATGATGTATGAATGCTTGTATGTATGTTGTATGAATGCTATAGATGTTAGCTTATGAACCCTATGGCCGAGTGATTAAGGTATAACATGTATTAACTCGATAGGCTGAGTGAACTCAAGTAACTCGATAGGCTATGTGACCTCGAAGATGGTAAGGCTTTGTGGAATCATGTAAGATTTGCTATAGATTAAATGATACCTTGTGATAGCTGAATTAAGAACTCTAGCTAGGGTAGGCTAGAAGATGATCTTGAGATAATGAAGCCTTAACTTTGTTCTTTAAGATATTTTATTTTGCATGCTTATTTTATGATATTCACGAATTATGGTAGAGTAGAAATGTACCATTGAGCTCTGTTAGCTCAGCGTGCGGATGTGTTATTTTTCCGTGCGTAGGTTGACAGGTCGCCTTTGGAGGAGCTCATCACCGAGGATTTCCTAGCATCATGGTTGCTTCAAAGTATAGTACTTGTTATTTTAGTTTGGGCTAATATTTTCATAGGGCCTTATCACTGTTGAGTCTGTAACTCTATTTGAATTATTATTTTGATATATGTTGTTTTAAACTTGGAGCTCCTGATTTGTAAAATTAACTTTAATACTTATTTACCTTCAAGGATTTATGGATGATTAATGCTTTTAATTGATGGCCAAACTTATGGTTTTAAATTGAAAATTTTATAGGTCAGTTTTTGGGTGACCCAAAAGTAGCACTTTGAATCTGGGTCAGGATCAAAGTGTTACATTCTTCCTCCCTTTCACTTTTTCACCCAACCAAGCAAAGCCTTAGCGATAAAAAAGAAAGGAAAAAAGATAAAAGTACGATTGCTTTGGTTAGTAAATGTTATATTTTGACTCAAATTTTAATTGGTAATTAAGTTGGATTTTATTGTAATTCTAGTGGTTGAATATTACTTGGTAATTAAGATTTACTTTAATGAGTAAATATCTATTTTAGGTAGGAGATCTTATTGAATAAGGTTTCTTGGTGACCAAGTATTTGGGTCTATAAATATAGACTAGGTGTAACCCTTTGAATTATGAGAGAATAGGAGAATGAGAGAGAGGGAGAAATTAGAACAAATTTGCATGAAGAAAACTTATCAAATAGTATTTTGCAGGATGTTCACAAAGAGAAGATAGCTGTCGACTTATGGGAAAAATTAGAACAAATTTGCATGAAGAAAACTTTGACCAGCAAGTTGCTCCTGAAGCAACGCCTATACTCCCACAAGTTAGCAGAAGGTTCGTGTCTTGATGACCACCTAACCGATTTTAAAGAGATCGTCTCAGATTTGGAAACGATTGAGGTAAAGTACAATGATGAAGGCTTATGTTTGATTTTACTTTGCTCATTGTCAGCTTCATATTCGTCTGTTAGAAGCACCCTCTTACACAGCCATGATACCTTACTCTTGAAGAGGTATACGATAATTTGAATTCACACAAAAAGAAGCAACATCTTACCGGCTCTGAATTTCAAGCAGAGGGTCTCATGGTGCATGGATCGACTAGTTAATACCGCGGAATAAAAGATGATTGTAATTCCGACAGTCAAAATAGAGGCAGGTCCAAGTCGTCAAATCGAGGTAAAACATGTTATTTCTGCAAAAAAGAAAAGTCGTATTAAATCTGAGTGTTACATATTATAGAATAAGATAAAGACGGAATATGAGAATCAGAATTCCAGTAAAGATGAAGTTGATATTGCAGATGGGTATAATAATGGTGAAGTTTTAGTTGCTTCCGGAGAAAACTCTATATCAAGTGAGGAGTGGATTCTTGACTCCGATGGTAGTTTTTATATGAGTCCAAATCAGGATTGGTTTGCGACGTATAAACCTGTGTCTACAGGTGCTGTCTTGTTGGGAAATAATATATCTTGTAAAGTTGCAGGTATTGGCACAATCAAGATTAAGATGTTCGAACACTTGGTAATTGAGGTATGTTTCAGATTTAAGAAAAAATCTAATTTCGTTAGATACTCTGGATTCAAAAAGGTACAAATACCACATAGTTTACTGCACGTGTAAAATTGATGGAGAAGAAAGCCAGTCCACTTAGAGACTGCAGCCTTTTTGTAATTTATTCCTTACATTTTTGTACAGATTTGCTGAGTAAAATACAGAACGAGCTTAATTACAGCGTATTTGAGGGTTAACCAATAAAACATTACAACTTGCTTTCATCACCATAAACACTACTTTGGGAAATGATTAATTGGTCTAAACAAAACATTACTTTGATTTGATTTCATGTTTAGTGTATACTATTTAACATATTTGTTTGGCAATTGTGTTCCATAATCGTATCGCATTGGATTAGCTGCCTGTGTTCATCTGGATTAAAGTCGAAATGTTTGATTCTCAAAAGATGTGGCTGCAACGACGACCTAACGTCACCAATTATGCTTCATAATTTGTCCTGCAAGGGAAACTACGATGCGACTATGCAAGCTTACGCAATTAAAAATATATGTTCCTTTTTTTTTTTGTTTTCTAATAAAGTATTAATTTGTTGCCATTCTCCTAATCTCGTCTTAATAGGCAGTGCATAAATTTTCAACTCTCAGACTATTTGCTACGTACTTTATTTCTTACAACTAAGGCTGTCCCACGTCAACTCACTCTTCCAAATTATTAATACCTGTGTCTGAACAGTTTCAGTGTTTAAAATTTTCGAGAATAATCTCTCTCTAAAACTAAATCCTCTCTCCTCTCTCTAAAAAAAAAAGGCTAAGGTTTGCACTTTTGGGTGATGCCGCTGCTTGCTTTAAGCGGTCGCCACCTATCTCACAACTTTATTTTTTTTTATTTTTTTTTATTTTTTTGTTTTAAAAGTATTTTGTTTTATTCATCAGTCAACTCGTTTGTAGAGGCCCTTCTCCGGCAACGTTAGTCTTGTCTGAACCTTCTTGAATGAGAGAGATTTTTTAGTTTGCGGTCGAGAAGAGATCTTTTCAGTTTCATCCTTCGTCTTTCAGGCGGTTTGCGTTCCGACGCTTTTTTTGCCTTGTCTCCAAGCTTCGTGATGCTCCTTATTCGTCTACGTTGCTGTTGACTGTCTCTATCCGCATCACCAGAAATACTCCGATGCTTCTACGACAACAAAAATAAACATGCAGTTGATGAGTGGATGCTGGCTTGTTTCTTTCTTGATCCCTTTCTCTGGATCTTCTTTCTCTCTCTCTCTGTCTTGGATTGGATTTTGCCTCCTTGTGTAATTGTGTGTTCTCCTGCCTCAGTTGTTGTCTTATTCTTTTTGTTTGTTTTTCCCATTTTGTGTTTTCTTTACAGTTGTTTTTGTGTTTCTCAGTGTGTTTATGTTTTTTTTTCCCTTTCCTATTCTCTCTTTGTTTTTTTCTGTAATTATGAAGTTCTGTTTTAAATAAAGCTGGCTTTAAGTTCAAAAAAAAAAAAGTCAGCTCTATCCTTTTTTATCCACAAAAAGTCAGTTCTGTCCTTAATTAGTCAAATGAACGTTTTAATAAAGGGTGGAATTAAGATAATTGTAGAAGCTTTACACTTAACAAAGACATTGAAAGTGAGAAGTAAATTTGGTCGGTTCGTCAAGACGCTCATCTTTGTTCTCTCGTATTTTTTTAGGTTATGGGTTCGTAATCCACTAAGAACACTCATCTTTCTTTTTTCTAAAGTTATCTTTTCCTACTCGTCTAGGTAGGATTAAGATTAGATTTAAGATTTGTCAAAAAAAAAACAAAGACGTGGAAAGATTTTTTTATATATACAAAAAATTGGAGGTTTGTTTAATTTTAAATTTTACAAGATTTAATTAAGTATTTAGACAAAAAGTGAGTCAGAATTTAATTTGATTAATTTTAAAATTAATAGGGATTTAAGAAGTAATTAAATAATAAATTTAGGGGCCGAGACTTAAGCTGATTAAGAGGGTAAACTACACCAATAGTCACTGAACTTTAGGTTGTGTATCGATTTGATACTAACCTTTAAAACGCTTCAATTTTAGCATTGAATCTCCGTTTTCGTATCGATTTGGTCACCAAGTCATTAAATCATATCAATTGAATGACATGGGATTTTTGTGTTGTTGTGGAGGTCAAAAAGCATTTTTTATTCCATCTCATCACCTTCGTCAAAATTAAGGTTTTTTCATCCATTGTCAGTTGTCACCAGAAATCACCATTACACTAAAAAATTCAGTGAAAAATTAGGTCAAAAAAGTTGAAATTGTGTAGTTTACCCTAACTTTAAAAATGATAGAGGCCTAAAAAGCAATTACACTAAAAATTTTGGGGGCTCCTCCTATTGCCTTGGTAGTATCCTTCTTGGTTAGATTACTAGCTCAAAGTCTAAAGTTTCACTCAATTTTAAATTTGAATTAGATAAAAATATTAAACTAGAAAGGCGAGTTTGAAACAAAAAATTAAACTAGCTATAAATATAAGCCGGAATTGGACTACGACATCTGAAGTCCATAATAGAAATTTCATGTTACTTTTTGATGTCCTTATTTGGTGTACTATATTAAAAAATATTAGGATTAGAGTTTAGGATTAAAGTTTAGAATTAGGGTTTATGAAATTAGGGATATAATATATTTTTTAGGGTTTATGGTTTAGGATTTATAATTTATGGTCAAGGCTTAGAATTTAATTTTCGTAAACTACACTAGGTATCACCAAACTGTAGGCGTTGGTTTGCCACCGAACTTTTAGTTGGTCCAAATTTAACACTAAACTTTAGTTTTCGACTCGTTTATGCCACTTCGCCATTAAATCCTTAATGGGACGATGACATGGCAGACATTGACTGACGTGGAGGTCAAACTAAAACGACGTCGTTTTGGTTTGGTTGTTTTGATGTCTAAAATAGCCTAAAACTACGTTGCTTTGATGAATGAAAATTAAAAAAAAAAAACTCTTATGAGGTTTGAACTTGGGACTTTTATTTTTGTTAAATTCTCAAATACAAATGGTAACCATGACCAGCAACTAATATTTTGCATAGGTGAATAATTATCATTCTATTTTGTAATATTATTTCCTTTCCTTTTTTTTCTTTTTACTAATTTTTAGTATCAATCAAGGTTAAGGGTTCCTATAATACCATTTATTGCTTTTCATCCTGGGGTGAAAAGAGACGCTTTAGTTTATCATGTTTGTTCTGAATTCTTCCAGGTACTTGCTTTAAGCTGAGAAGGGTACTATTGCATGCTTTTACTACTAAACCTTTTGTCTCAAATATTGGAGAAATTTTAGGGTGACATACTTTTAGGGTGAGGTTAAAATACGGCCTATATAAATTCTTACTAAAGCGGTAAGCATGCAAATCTCTAGCTTTTCGTTTCGCTTCATGAATCAAGGCACTAATAGCAAAAATGTCCTCTAATTCCTTATTCAATTTTTTGATGATTGAAAGGGAGTCTCTTTCCACAATTACCCTAAAAAAATAAGATTCAACAGCAGCTCTAGGGCATGAATTGCAGCCTAAGCTTCAGGGCAAAACTAGAAGGGACACGGGAAACCCTTCTGCAACACGCACCCATAACCTGTCCATTGAGATTCCAGACGATAATACCTGAGTAAGACTCATGACGAGCACTGGAGAAACTGGCGTCAAAGTTGACCTTCACAAAGTCTACTAGAGGAGGCGACCAAAGTATTGGCACACCTAGAGACTGAGCATCATTTACTCTTGAAGACATAGTTATGAATTCCAGATGGTAAAAATGGATGAAGGTAGCGATTTTTTTCCAACGCTGTACCACTCCTTCATGTAATCTTTTATTTTGTGCAAACCAAATTGCCCATACTGAGATTAAAATTTATGCGTGCTTGTTGATATCTGAATGCTCAAAAAGCCAATTTAGCCAATCTAGAAATAAAAGTGGTTTACTGTAGTAGGCCAATTGTACTCCATATGAGACCACACTGATCTAGCCACTGCACAATCACGCACCACATGTATCACATCTTCGATAGTATTAGGAAATTATAGGCAATGAGGATCGTTTGCAACTCTTTTAATAAAGAGATTATGTCGAGTGGGGGTGAAATTTTGGGAAAATTTCCATGCTTGAACTTTGATCTTCTTCTGCCACTTTATACTCCAAAGACGCCTAAAGAAAGGTTGTAGGCTAGGATCGTTGTTAGAGTCTCTAAGGAGCAATCTATAATCACTCTTCACCGAGTATTGGCCTATTTGATCCCAGGACCAAACAAGAGTGTCACGTTGCTCATAAGACGATAAGGGGATATATAGGATCAAGTTAGCCTCCTCAGGTGAAAAAACTTGATGCACTAAATTCTCATTCCATTCTTTGGTGTCTTCACAGATAAGGTCAGGGACCCGATTTATCCTGTTATTAACAGGAGATTCAACTAACTCTGGTTGGGGGATGGGAGCCAATATTTGTTCTATATAGAGATTAACCTCCCTGATCCTATTTTCCAGTGTAGCCCCATATTCAATAGTCCTTTAGTGCTCCATAAGCTTCTCTAGATTAAAGAAGGTTGAGACCCCAGGTTCGAGCCTAGAAAATTGGAAGATGCATAGTACTTATTTTTCAACAGTCTACCCATCAAGCTGAAAGAATTCAAGAGAAGCCGCCACCCTTGCTTGGCCAGCAATAAAACAATAAATTTAGCAAGATCCCGAAAACCAAGGCCACCATCTTCCTTTAGACGTGAGAGATGAGCCCAAATGCATCAATGTATCCCCCTCTTGTTTTTGGACTTTTGCCACCAATATCTAGCCATAATGGCTTGAAGATCATTACAAAAGACTTTAGGCAGTAAAAACACACTCATGGCATACACCGGGATGACTTGTAAGACGCTCTTAATAAACACAATCTTTCCCCCATATGATAGAACACAAGGGCACCAAGAGTGAACCCTAGCCTAAAATTTACTTCGAAGATCAGCAAAAGTATATTGCTTATTACCCCCTACTAATGCTAGGAGGCCCAAGTACTTCTCCGAATTAGAGACAACATGATGTTTTTCACAATAACACGTTGGAGACAGAGACGTTGGAACTAAAAAAGATCTCAGATTTATCAAAATTTATCAATTGACCCTATGCAGAATATTCAGCAATGATATTCTTTAGCTCCAAAGCTTCAGATCCATTAACTTCTCCAAAAATCAAGCTATCGTCCACAAAGAACAAGTGTGTTATTAAAGGGGCATACCTGTTGATGCGGACACCAGAGAAACGACCAGCAGAAGTAGCCTGTCTATCAAGGCCGAAAAACCCTCAGCACAGATTAAATATAAATAAGGGCTAAGAGGGTCGTCCTGCCTTAAACCTCGAGAAGGCCTGAAAGACTTCTCAACAGATCTATTAAGCACCACTGAATATGAAACAAAAGAGATACAATGAGTCACAAACGAGGTCCATGTAGGAGCGAAACCTATTTTATTCAAAATTCTCTCAACAAACTGCCACTCAACACGATCATAAACCTTGCTTATATCTAATTTAAGTGCAAAAAAACCCTTAGACCCCAATCTCTTCTTCTAAAATGAGTGAAGCATCTCATAAGCTGTGATAATATTATCTGTAATTAGTCGACCGAGTACGAAAGTACTCTATGCCTCGTCAATGCACAAATAGAGGACATCCTAAAAACGAAGAACAAGCATTTTCGATGCAATCTTATAAATCACAGTGCACAGGCTTATAGCCTAAAGTGGATCACTTTTCTTTGAAAGAAGAACAATGAGTGTATGATTAATAGCCTCTATTAGAAAATCCCCGTTCAACAAACCAATACAAAAAGATGCAACATTTTTCTCAACGATAAGCCAGAACCACACCTAAACCATCTTCACCCGCTGCTTTAAAGGTGTAAACTCACGACATAATCTATCGTTTATTTCATCAGTGATGCAAGGGGCAACACCAGCCAGTACGTCCTCTATATCAGTAGTACAATGGGTGGAAAACAGTTGGGCAAAGTAATCCTTAGCAATAGATTTAATTTCCATTCTGATTTCTTTTGGATCACATTGTCATCTTCCAAAAAACGAATCATATTTCGTTGTTTTCGTTGGGAAGCACTTCGATGGAAACAAGTCGTGCTACGATCTCCAAACCGAAGCTAATTAATTTATGCCTTCTGCTCCCAATATAATTCGAATTTATCATATTCAATATTAAGAGCCAATTTTAATTCCAAAATCTTACCCAAGATATCATCGGTAGGGGACATATATAATAATTCATCCAGCTTCTCCCTTAGGACCTTGGATGATAGATCCTTATCACGACGGATCTGTTGAAACCAACATTCCAAACCTGCACCCACTATACGAAGACGATCTGGGACAGTACCAGTAGATGCTTTCCATAACTTCAACACCTCATCTTCATATGTCTATTTCATAAGCCAGGCAGCCTCAAAACGGAAATGCCATCGTCTAGGATTAGTGACAGAAACATTAGTAGACAATAGTAAGAGGCAATGATCTGAAAAGGAATATACCAGGCGAGAAAGGAAAAATTGAGAAAACATATCCCTCTAAGCTTCATTGGCCATACCCCTATCTAATTGCTCTCGAATGTGTGAAACTTCGAAAGAGCCTTTGACCCATATGAACCAGTGCCCACTATAACCAATATCAGATAGAGAGCAATCATTCAAGACTTGGCGAAAACCCTTCATTTGCCTCTCACGACAAACTAGCCCCCTTCTTTCTCAAAGGAGAAAAGAATCTCATTAAAGTCGCCTATCACAAGCCATGGGAGCACATGTGAATCGTCAAGACTTCTCAATAAATCTCAGGTAGCACTTCGTCTCTGTTCTTCAGGTGCTCCATTAAAGCCCGTACATCTCCACTTAAAACCATCAGGATCATCAACAATTACATCAATATACCTATCCAAGAAAGACCTCAACGATACCGTGTAATCTGTTTTCTACGCTAAACAAAGGCCTTCACTACGACCACATGCACTAACTTCCACACCATTTTGGTAACCGCAAATACAAAGAACCTTCTTCATTCTACTTTCTTGTAACTTAGTTTCTATGAGAAAAATTACAGATGGGTTAGTTTCTAGCAATGAACGATGGAGACGCTTAACTGTCTGAGGTTTCCCCATACCACAGACATTTCAACTTAAGAGTTTCATTGTGACCGGCTGACCTGTTGCCTCAGGTATGCTGATAATTGGTGTTGGGCTTCATTCAAACCTGGGCTGGTGGAAACTGAAGAAACAGATGATTGAACTCTTTGCCTTTTTGGGCCGTCAACATGAACTAAAGCATTATTCTCATTAGCCAAATCCATCTCTATATCAAAGTTAATATTCTCATATCGAAAAGGAAAACCCACTCTATTATCAATAACATTTAAAATCTGGATAGGCTTTCTCGCCATAGAGGCGTTGACTTCCATAACTTTTGCTGATTTACCCCTCAAATTGCTCTGATTGATATGAGAGTTATAGAGATATCAGAAAAATAATGGCCTCGATCCCCCTTGATTTCCGCCATTAGAACCACCATCTTCGCAGAGCCAGGGACTCGACGGTGGTGCACCTCTTCTAGCCGGAGCACGTAGAGAAACATCCCATTAGAGCGGAAGATCCACTCCATCATTCAAAAAACGAATCGGACAAAACCCTCATCGTGACCAAGTTTACCACAGAGAAAGCAGAACAACTTAAGTTGCTCATATTGGAAGCGAACGTATACACTATCACCATTAATAACCGCAATCTTCTTTCTTTCTTTTAATGGCCGACGAATACAAAGATGGACCCTTATCCTCATTATACCATGGTAACCCAATGAAGCAGAAGAGGTATCATAATCTACAAAAGAACCCACACAATTTCCAAGTTGAGTTGCAATTGTTGTTGAAATATATCAGTGAGGGACATCTAGAACCAGCACCCAGAAATTTACAAAAAGTATGGGAACATTCATCGGCTCATCCCCTCTATTCATACGGTAAAGAACCAGAAGATGGTTGTTGAAGCACCAAGGCCCCTCGAACTCAATACGATCCACGTCATGTTTGTGATAAAAACGAAAAAGAAATCTCCCCTCACCCAGATCAGATATGGAGATCCCGCCAAAAGGATGCCAAATATTCGCCAAAGTTGATATCATGGATTAGAAATTCACTGCAATTGTTGTCAAAAAGACCCCACAAAGCAGAACTCATAAGAAATAGTTGACGGAGGTTGGCTGTCTACACCCAATAATTTATCGTCATCCTCACCAATTGATAATTCAGCCAGATCATTCTCGACTCTAGCCATGGCTATACCAAAACAGAGAAGAAAAAACTTCAAAAAAAGAAGAGGAAAAGCAAAGACAACAAAGGAAATATGACTTGCCACAAAGAGCAGAAATAGTACTTGCCACTAAGAGCATAATTATGTTATTATAAACTTCGGATTACTTAAATATAAAATTTTAGCTTGAGAATTTCATATAATTTTTATACGAATTAGATGGAAATATGTCATAAAAATTATTTTAGAGGGGAATATTTTTGTAAGAGAATTTTATATAACAGTGAAAGTAAGACTAAATATTTGTAACGTTTCTATACATGAAAGCCCTAGCAGCATTAGCTTGTAAATGGGGGACAATACACATAAAAACTTGCAAAATGTCGATCTTCACAATTAATGATCTGGTTTTTTAATTAGATTTGTTTTATACTTGCTTTAACTCTGCTTTTGATTGGTTTAATTCTTTGATTTTTTAAATGTTTTGAATAATCAATGAAATAAATTAATTTCAACTTGAGAAAAAAGGAAATATTGAATCAAATTTTCTTTTTTACCGCTCATTATTGGATATTTTTTCATGAAAAGAAGAACTCTATTTTAGATTTTTAGCTGAAGTCACCGTCGGCTTGACAAAAATCTTGTGTCATTTTTTGGTGTCTTTTTTTCTGCCTAACATTAAAAAATTAAATTCTAAGCCTTAGCCTACATTTTAAGTTGTAAACTTTAAACCCTAAAAAATACAATCTAGGGTAAAGTACACAAATAGTCACTAAACTATACCAAAAAATACAAAATGATCACTAAACTTTCAAAAGTTACATAATGGGCATTTTCTTTCAACAAAAAAAATACATAATGGGCATTAAACTTTAGTTTTTGTTATAAAATGGTCACTGAGCCGTTAACTGTGGTTAACTGGGTGATGTGGCAGATACGAAAATTTGTATAACAACACATTTAATCATTAATATTTGCACATTCAATCAATTTAGACATAAAAATGAGGGTTAAATTAGGACTAAATTGATTTAATGTGTAAATATGGAGGATTAAATGTGTTATTATTCAAATTTTCGTAACTATCACGCCTTTCAATGCACAACAGTTAACAGCTCAGTGACCATTTCGTAACAAAAACTAAAGTTTAATGCCCATTATGTAACTTTTGAAAGTTTGGTGACCATTTTGTATTTTTTGGTATAGTTTAGTGACCATTTGTGTACTTTACCCTACAATCTACCCTAAATTCCCAAACTCTAATATTAAACCCTAACCTTGAACCATTAATCTTAAACCATTAACTTAAAATTTTAATATGAAAGTATAAATAGGGGCACTGAAAAAAGATAAAAAATTTATCTTCCCACCGGTATTGCTGTGAATATGAAAATGCTAATAGGGAAGCAAAGAAGACACATGTTAAAAAAATTAAAAGTGAAATACAATAAAGACATAATCAAAAGACACATAAAAAGATCAAACGAATTTTATTCAATTTATTTTTAATATATTGGATACTTAAGGTATGTTCCGTTAGTAATAATGAAACAAAGGAGAAAGTAACGGTTACAACTTTCAATAATTTTTTGAACAAAAATTTTGTGCTTTTTTTATTGTTTCTATGTATACCTAATATTGAACTCTGCGAAAGCAAATCCCACTTTAGTTGGACTCTGCGAAAACTTAGACCAGAGAACAGCTAACTTATTCAATGCAGCAAATAGTGGTACTGAGATCACCTCTAAACAGATATGGACTGTTGTTCGAGACAAAAAAAAACAAAGTGAGTTGAGAGAAACTTTTATGGTTCCTTCAACACATCCCTGAACATTCTATTATCTCATGAATGGCTATCTTTAATCGACTTCCAATAAAGGACAGACTCAGTATGATGGGGATATCTACCGATGGTATGTGCAACCTTTGTGGGAGCACTCTTGAGACAAGAGACCATTTTTTTTTCAAATGTAGCTACTCTAGTACCGTATGGAGAAAATTGTTGTTGCTTTGTAACTTGGTGAGAAACACTCTATCTTGGGAGGAAGAGCTGCAATGAGCTGTCACCAAATTGAGAGGTAAGACTTTTATAGTGCAACTCTTAAAGCTCACTTAGACTACTTTCATTTACAGTGTTTGTCAAGAACGTAATCATAAACACTTTCGGGGTAAGAGTTCATCTATTGATAATCTTGTGGAGAACATACAAGGCATTATCCGATATAGATTTTTTGGCCGTTGTATAGACAAAACTGATAGAATGAACGCCCAGTTATATTTAGCTTGGGGGTTCCAATAGTTTTATATTCTTTGTGTACATGCAATGTATTTTTGTAGCTTCTTGCTACTTCTGGATAAATAAAACAAACAATTTATTAAAAAAAATAATATTGAAACATTAAGCCCTATATTTTAATCTAAAAATTAAATCATACACCTTAAACGTTTAACTTTGAACCTGTTTTTATCTAAACTCATTTTGCACGCCTAATGTTTTTATCCAAAGTCTCTAACCCTCTCCTACCACTTGTCACCCCAACACTCCTCAAACCTCAACTCTCCAAACCATTTTGCTATCTTCTCTTTCTAATCCATATAAGTAAATTTTTCATCCACAAAATTAAACCAATCCATTACTCTTACTAAAAACTAGGACTATTGTCTTCTCCCCTTAATTTTCGCCATACAACTTTTCACTACACAAGAACAATCAGCTCACCCTTCATTTCCATTCTTCTTTCACTTCATTCTAATTCATTTCCCTGATTTCCCTTTTCAATATGGCTTTTGTAGTGGATCAACAATCTGAGTTCAAATACTTTTGTAAAATTTGCAACAAAGGGTTCAGGTGTGGGAGAGCGCTTGGTGGGCACATGAGGTCGCATGGACTGGGCGAGGAGAGCCGGTACGTCGACGAAGACGACACCGCTAGTGATTGGGAAGACAAATTAGGAGGGAACATCGTGCAACCGGGCAACAAACGCATGTACGGATTAAGAACAAACCCTAACCGATTAAAGAGCTGTAGGGTTTGTGAGAATTGTGGCAAGGAGTTCTTTTCGTGGAAATCTTTTCTTGAGCATGGTAAATGTAGCTCTAGGGATGTTGAATCGCTTGGTTCGTCACAAGGGTCAGATGGTGACCACGATGGCGCGACGAGGAGAGGCGGGGGTTACTTGTCTAAGAGGAAAAGATCGTTGGTCTCCGACGGTCCATCGAGCGAAGAGGAAGATGCTGCCAATTGCTTGATGATGTTATCTAATGCAACCGTTGTTGTTCCTTTTGTTACCGAGCCCAAGGAGTCTTGTACTTGGGATAGCAAAGAAGAGAGAAGAAACACAATGAATTTCGTTACTCCCATTTCATGTAGGAATATGGATAAGGCCAAAGGTGTGGCCAAAGGGCTGTTTGAGTGCAAAGCATGCAAGAAAGTGTTCAATTCCCATCAAGCATTGGGTGGACATAGAGCTAGTCACAAGAAAGTTAAGGGATGTTTCGCAGCTCGGCTCGATAATGATCGTAATCATAGAGACGATAGTTCAGCCAATGATGATCACGATAGCGATCACGACATGTTTTTCCTCGCCAAATCTATGCCAACATTTCGAGTCGATACATTGGCCTCTGCATACAAAAAGAAACCAAAAGTATACGAATGTTCAATATGTCATCAGGTATTTTCATCGGGACAAGCATTAGGTGGGCATAAAAGATGTCATTGGATCACATCGAATCCACCTGCCGGTCACACTTCCTCTTCAGTTAAGTTTCATCGGTATCAAGACAACGAAAACCAAATTCAGCAAACCCAAAGATCAAGGTTTTGCAGTGATTCTGAGCCGCTCCATATCAGTCGTACTGCTCCAGCTAACGAGCTTGTGCAACGGAACCACAATAACCGATCGAGTTTCGATGTTTCAACCAAAATCTATTTGCAACCTTGGATTGGCATCGATGCCAAAGAAAAGGAAGATAACAGCAACGGTACGATTAAGAACAATATTTTTAATAGTTCTAAGCAAGATGAGGAAGACAAAACCGGCAGTACGATGTTGTTAGCAAAACTAAGTGAACTAAAGGACATGAACATGAGTGGAGGTTCATCTCCATGGCTGCAAGTTGGGATTGTTTCAACTACTAATGCTGGTTCTGACCCTTGAACTTTGTGATTCAACCACAAGTTGTACTTGGAGGCTAAGATGGCCTTGGTCCCCTAGCACTAATTTTGAAGAGCCTTTGGGGTATAATGTTTATAGGTTTTCATAGGTTTTCCTTCAATAATTTAGATATATGATCTGTTTTTTATTTTTCAGATCGGATATCCAAAATTTTCTAATGGAATATTTGATTATTCAAAAATACGAAAATTTGATATTTTTACTTGTTATATATGAAAATTTGAAATTCATGTGTATATAAATCTTGTTATATTCAATAATTTATTGCTTTTTATATTCGAAAATAAAAAAAATTCATGGATAAGACCGTCAAATTCAAAAAATATTTAAATCAAGTCATAAATTCGAATACGAGTAACCAATTTGATGATCCAAAATGAACACTCTAAAAAGAAAAAATTATGAATCCTAAACATGAACTATAAAATAAACATGTATTATATAAAAAAAATAAAAAAATTGTATATAAAACTCATTAATCTTATCTTAATCTATCGAGTAATGGTTTTTATGTTTTATTTTATAGATCATATATTTATAATTATACTTGTTGTATTTAAAAATAAGTGAAATTTAATAATTTGATTTAACACCAAAGGCATCCATCAATGGCTAGAAAATGAAATAATATTAAAGTGACGAAAAAAAAACCGAATCTTCACCGTCCTTTACAACTTTCCAGTCTGAGACACTAGATATTCCCACTTTTCCCTTTTTTTAATCTTAAATTTTCTTTCGTTGAAGGAAAAGTTGCAGAAAAGCAATGGAATTCCCGGCTGAGCAGCAGCAGCAGGCATATCAATATGATTCTACTCAGTACGTCCATCAATCAGCCGCCTCATACTACGACTACGCCAATCAACAGTACCACCGGCAATACCAGTATTACCCTCCTCAAGATCCTTATTCCCAGCAATACCCTCAGTTTTATCAAGAACCCGCTCCGATGCACCCTCCCGGTGTCCCCTTGGACCAATCTGTCCACCACAGTCATCCTGCCGTTTATTATCAACCGCAGCATCCGGTGCCAGGTTCGGATTCCGCCGCTGCAACGGCGAGTTTCGTGGGGAATAACACGCCTCCTCAGGTTAGGGTTCTTTTGTACAAGTACATTCGTATTCAACTTATCTTACTCGCTCTAAGGTTGAATCTTGTTTTTCTAATCATGTGATTTTATTTTTCTAAAAGAATTGGTAATTGTTTTAGATGGACATATTAAGAAATTGTGAATTTGTTTGTTTTGGAAATCGTATTTTAATTGGATTTCCACATACATGGTTAAAATCACGGTTTCAAACATGCTTTCCTCCTGAAACTTGTTGTCAGATGAATTCCCAATGTCCGTTGGTTGATGCAATGTGTTTGAAATGGTGTTAAGATTTGGACTGTGTTAGAATCAGTTGCGTAGAAATGGCTCAGTTTAGCACATGCCCAGTTTCTAAAGTTAAAATGAGCCTGGCTTAAGCAACTACATATGATCTTCCTAAATCTTTGCTGTATGAATTCATATTTATCTGTCTGTATAGTACCAATGCTATATTTGGCTGGGCCTAGATTGCTTATTGTTTAAAAGCCTTGGTATTCTATAGCAAATTAATAGAACTGTACAGCAAAGATTTCTCGTTAGAGGAGCCGGGCTAAGCCCAGTCGAGATTAGCTCAAAGAAGATTTTGTCGGGGCCAACCGCTTCTTATTGAGTTCCGAGGAGCTCAAGGATATCAACGCTTGGCTCAGCTTGGCTTGCCTCAAGTTTTTACATACTTATTGGAGATGTCTAATTTATTAACCGTGGTCTTTATGCTAGGTTGAAGCTTATGTAATTGCTTGGCTGCCATATAGTGGTATCATTTATATTGGACATCGGGGTAAGTATCGTGTAATGCTCCATCAGGTATGGAATGTCCATTGGTCAACAGAGTGTATAGGTACTGAATTCTTGGCACTCATCCCCTTTCTTGCAAGATATTAGAAAGTAGAACAATTTAATTGGTCGCATATATCTAGAGCAATTAGGTAAGGGCAGTAATCGAAGCGACAAGTTTGTAATGACCTGTGGCTGTAGCTTTGGGTTCCGTGTTACGGATGAATGATGATTGTTCTTTACTAGTTGCTACAGGGATCGTGGCCAGTGAGCACCCTTTTCTCTTGTGCTCCATTGAATACAGCAATTTCTTTCTTATGCATTATTTTTTGCATGCTAAATCCTTCAATAATTTACTGATTGGCATTGTTGGGTTTGATTGCTATTGTTTGGTTTAGTTTGTGGATTATAATTATAACCATACTGAGCCATCTCTTTGCATCATCTGCTCTTCACTGCATGACAATTTTCAACCAGCGCCCCCCGGCTAACTCCTGATATATTGTGAGGCAAGCAACTTGCTATCTTGCAATTTCTTTAGTGTTTATGTTGTATTTAGGTGTGTGTTTTTATCCATGGTTTTAAATTCTGAGATCTCAAGTATTATTATTTATTAGATCACCTTTCATCTTGATACTGACCAAGCTTTAGATGGGGAGCACTTTGAGAGTCCTTTTGGTGAACAATTTCTGGTTGGTCTCCCCTTTATATCATTCTCTTCTTTCTCCCTAGTTTCCCTAATCATTGAAGAAATGACATTCCACCATAAGGACTTCTATTTCTTACCCATATGACTTTATCTCCATAGTAAAGTTCTATCAGCTCCAAGTAATTATAGCTTTTAATGCCTAAGTAGTTTAATTTACAGGTTACCCAATGATATTAAAGAAAAAGCTTTTGCAGCCACTCCTGGGTGTTGGCTTTTAAATTTCTTGTTCTAGTTATGTCCTGATAATGCAGCTGATTTTTTTTTCCCATTTTAAGAATTATATTCCCATGATCTTTGGATGACTTAATCCTTGAACCATCTACATGTATTACTTTGTATAACTTTTCCCACCCTCTTTAGACAGAAGTGTCTGCTTCTACGTATTAAATATAAGCATTTTCCTCTTGCTGATAATCTGAATCACACGTGTTTAATCAATCTTAGGTGCACTGTATCCTGGAAATGGGTTGAAATAGCATTATGTAGGTGTTATGTATAGAAATTTCAACTTTTTTGTTGTTCTATGATAGATCTCAAGAGAATAGGTTCATTATTTAGTATCTGATGTGCAGCGTGCCAAGTTTTCTTGTGGACATTTCAAGCTATGCTATGACTTTGAACTACATGCTCTACTTTGTTGTGACCTTGAAATATTTGCTTTTGGGTGCACGAGAGCATTTTTGTTTATTTCAAGTGTGTATACCCTTTCTTGCATCTATTTCAGAACTCTCTTGGATCAACATTATTACGAGTATGGTTTTGGTCCTAATACAGATCTTTGTTCGGATATTCTGATAGTAGCTTTAATTTTTAATGTTATTCTGACTCATTTTCTATAAGGTTAATCATGATTACATTTACTGTGCATTAACAATTGGAAATTTTTTCTTTTCTTGTACCGTTTGCTTTTGATGGTGTTCAAAATCCATGTCGTAATTTGATCAGTTTTAATTTAATTCCTTTTCTGAGAATGTATTTAACTTTGTTATTTTGATTCAATCTGATATCGTAGATTTTAGTAATCATGTCATTTCATGTTGCACCTCAATTATGAATCTATTCTACAGATACAAACTGCCTATAGGGGTGGAAGGAGGGGTGGAATAAGGGGCGGTAGGCCTTTTAGAGGTGGCGGCCGGGGTCATGTTCGTAACCGTGATGTCAGCTCCGATGGCTCCGCACCTCATTGTAGGGATCGTCTTAGTGGCAGCGGGCACTTTGCTTCCACTTGTGTGACATCAGCAGTTCCAAATTCTGTATCGGATCCAAGCACTGCTGCAATGCCACCTTCAGCATTAGTTCCTGGTCAAGCTACATTGCCACCCCAAGTGCCTGCTGCTCCAGTCTGGCTGCCTCCACGTATGGCTTGGTGTGAACTTTGCAGGGTTGATTGCAACAGCCCAGAAATCCTGGAGCAGCATAAGAATGGAAAACGACATAAGAAAAATTTGAGGTTACAGGAAGAGATGCAGAAGCTGAACAAAGTCAATGCTCCACTTCAAAATGTGCAAATGCCCAATACAGGATCAGAAGTTGATCAATCCAAGAAAGTTGAGGGATCCGAGGAAAAGCAACATCAACAGGAAGCTTCGCCGCCCCTGCCAGTGCCAACTACTGATGACAAGGAGAAAGAAACTGAGCAGCAGAAAGACATAATGAATAAGTCTGAAGCATCAACTATTCGCCCTGCATCAACCAACATGAAATTAAACGTTCCCTCTGAAGCTTGGGGCCGTGGGATTAAGCGTAAGATGAAGGGAGGACGAGGTGGTAAATATATGAAAAGCAATGAAGGACCTCGAAGACCAGTTGAGCCTCCCAAGCCAGCTGGGGGTATTCCCTTTTTTTGCGAGTTGTGTAATGTCAAGTGTGAATCTCAGGTGGTGGTTGACAGCCATTTGGCTGGGAAAAAGCACATTGCAAATATGAAGAAGTTTCAAGGGCACCAGGCTGTATATGGAGAAAGAGGGCTTCAGGCACTTCATCCTCCTAATTTGAATGCTCCATCATCTTCCATCATCCCCCAAATCCAACAAGATTTGACTGACCCACAAGTTATTTTAGCACAGCTGTTGACTTATGTTCTTAGTCAAGCTCAGGTCCCTGGGTTAACAGCAGCCCCTCAGGTATCTGTACCAGCAGCAACATTAGTACCATCACAAATACCATTATTGAGTTCAGAAATGCAGCATCCGCATCAATTCACTAAAGGTTCGTTGGTCACATGCGAAATGGGCATGGAGATCCCCCTGAAGGCAGAAGCTGAAGCACCACCATTTGCGGGAAATAACAAAGCAGAGTGTCGAACATCGGAATCTGAAAAGAATGATGTGAGTCAGCAACAAACTATCGCAGCTTCTGCAGGAGCCAATGTTAAGGTGGAGGATGGAGCTCTAGTCTTGGAAAATAAGGCAGTCATTTCTCCCATCGATAACCCTATTTGTGCAACGTCGTCAATATTAGAAAAAGATGCCAAAACAGAGCCAGGATCCAACAACAATTTGGAGGAACCAGGGGACGGATTCAAAAGAGGATCTGAAGGAGCAAAATGAATAGCCTGCTGGGTTGAGCAAAATTCTGTTTCACTTCACAATTCTCTCTTAATTTGGCAATGTAGAACTGGGATGAAGGGCATAGTAGAGCAAATATTGAGTATAATAAATTTGTTATACATTCAACCATGGCTGCCTTGTCATAGATCTGACAAATCATATATACAGTATGTTGTTAATTCGTGCTTTTTACAGTTTATTATTCAACTTGTTTGCTTGCACTTTTTTATCATATTGTAAGGTAGTTTAATGATTATGTAATCTCGCCCTTAATGAACCTTAAATCATAATAGTGGTTTTTAGTTATGTTTTTCAATCACTCATTGAATCGTTGTCATAAATTAGTTAGATAAAAGCATACAATATAAAATATAGGTTTTGTCTAATATATGCCACAAGTCATGAGTTAAGAATCATTAAATATAGCATTTAATGATTCATAATCTATGTCGGTTTAAAAAAGCTTAAAATATATATGAACAATGTGGGTGATTGTAACGACCTGAATTTTCGAGTCAACGATTGGGTGTTAACCCGGTTTATAGACCTTTATGTTGGTTTGAGTAATTGGACCCATTAGACCAAGTTCAGGCCTTTTTGGATGAGGAATTGGTTTTATAGGCTTGGGTAGTGACCATTTTGTAATAAGGATTAAAAATGGAAGATTTTATCTTGTAGTATTACCTTTTATAAAAAAAAGTGATGGCTGATTTCTCTTGGGATGTTTGGTGGGTTACGTGGGTAAAGAAAACGGGCAACAAGTGTAAGTTGACAGAACAGGAAGAAACAGAATTTTATATTCTGTATTCTGTTATTGCTCAATGAATTTTACATCTCTCGATACACACTTATATAGGCTCTAGGTCTTTTAGTACATTAAGAAGACCTTCTCAAGATAACTTTTAGTTCTAATCTACTAAGTTGATAGACTCTAACTACAATAAGGAGTCCTACTAAGGATAAAATCTAATCTATTAGGGAGATAAACTTTAAGTAGGATAATTACTACATTATTTACAAAAGCTGAAATTTCTCTCGGATAACTCACACTCCCCTCAAGTCGAGAATATACATTGTATAGTCCCAGCTTGAATAAGAACTTATCAAAGAGAGCTTTTGGCGGGGGCTTTCGTAAGGATGTCTGCCGCTTGTTCTTCTCAGAGGAACATAGGTTAAAAAGCTACCCACTTGTAAGCTTTTCGCAATAAAGTGTCTGTCGATCTCAACATGCTTGGTCCTGTCATGTTGAATTGGATTTCGCAATCTGAATTGTAGATTGGTTATCACGAGAACACTTCAAACTTCTCGTTTTGAACCATGCCTAGCTCTTTTAGAAGCTTCATTAGCCGATTCCTTCACAAATTCCAAGAGCTAAAGCTTTGTATTCTCGCTTCGCACTACTCCTTGACACAACAGTTTGCTTTTTGCTCTTCCAAGTCACAAGATTACCCCACACAAAAAAACAAGAACCACTTGTTGACCTTCTATCACCAATTCACTTGCCCAAATTGAGTCCGAATAAACCTTGACTGTTTTATCAAGGGTCTTTTTAAATATTAAACCATGTCCTGGTGTACCCTTTAGATACCTTAGTATCCTGGTAGCTGCTTCCATATGCTTTTGTCTCGGATTTGTCATGTGTTGACTGATAATATTCACAAAAAAGGTTATATCCGGCCCGGTCGTGATAGATAAATCAATTTTCCAACTAATCTCTCAAAAGTCTCTTGTCCGCCTTTGGACTAGACCCATCTTTGCTAAACTTTAGGCCTGTGTCCATAGGAGTATCAGTTGGTTTACAGCCCAACATTCCCGTCTCTGTAAGTAAGTCAAGAACATACTTCCTTTGATTGATTACCAGACCTTTGCTTGATCTAGCCACCTCCATGCCTATGAAATATCTAAGCTTTCCTAGGTCTTTCATCTCGAATTCTTTATTCAAAAGAGATTTTAAGTGGCTTATTTCTTCTTCATCATCTCCAGTCACAATAATGTCATCCACGTATACTATCAAAAGAACTTTTCTGTTTTTTGGAGTTACCTTAGAAAACAAGGTATGATCTGCTAGAGACTGTTTGTATCCATTTTCCAGAATTACTCTAGTGAACCTATCAAACCAGGCTCTTGGTGATTGCTTTAACCCATAAGGTGATCTGTCCAGCTTGCAAACTTTCTGCCTATTCTCTTCAGACTCTAAACCAGGAGGAATCTTCATAAAAACTTCTTCTTCTAGTTTCCCATTAAGAAATGCATTCTTAATGTCAAGTTGATGAAGTTTCCAGTCACAATTAACAGCCAAAACTCAACAGACTCGATGCGTGTTCAACTTAGCAACCGAGCAAAAGTTTCCTTATAGTCTATTCCAAAGGTCCATGTAAAACCCTTGGCCATCAATCTTGCTTTGTACCTGTGCACACTCCCATCCGAATTGTATTTGATAGCAAACACCCATTTGCATCCCACTTTGGTTTTCTTGCCTTGTGGAAGATCGGTTATGGTCCAAGTGCCATTTTTTCTAGTGCTGTAATCTCCTCCTCAACAGCTTTCTTCCACTTGGAGTCTCTTAAGGCTTCTTCAATAGTCTTGGGAATCTGTTTCTTCATCTAGACAAGCTGTAAAAGCTTTAAAAGATGGCATCAGTTGCTATAAGCAACATATCTCTGAATAGGATGCTTTGTACACTGCCTTTACCCCTTTCCTTTTAGCAATAGGCAGAATTTCAGTTCAAGTAAATGAGGAGAAATTTCAACATCATTACCTCCTTTATCCTCACAGCACTGGACTAAAGTTCAATTCTCGCAGGTGTCGAGTTGCAACACAGCCTCTGGAATGGCTTTCTTTTTTTCGTATATACCAGAATCGTTAGTGGGCTGAACAATTGATTTAGGTGAATAATGAGGAGCGATAGGAGTAATATTAGGTGAAGTATGTAGAGGTGTAGTGTTAGAAACAGAGGTATCAGGTTTTAAAAAATTCTGAGGCTTCACAAACAAAGGAGCTATAGGTAAAGAAGGTGAAAAAGAAGGAACCTGACTGTTAGGAGACTGGAAATTATCCCAACACTCCCCCTGATTTCCAGTCTTAGGAAAATAAGGTACCTGTTCAAAAAAAGTGAGATCCAAAGAGACAAAAAACTTACGAGAAGGAGGGTGATAACATTTGTAGCCCTTCTTAAGTGAAGAATATCCAACGAAAACACACTGCAAAGCCCTAGGATCTAGTTTGGAACTTGAAGGATCTGTGGATTTTAGAAAAGCAGTACACCCAAACGTCTTTAAGGGAAGATTAGATGACATAGGTTTAAAAGTAGGATAATTTTCCAAAAATACATCTCTAGGAGTTCTGAAATGCAAGACTTTGCTAGGCATTCTATTTATAAGATATGTAGTCATTAATAAGGCTTCCCCCCCACAAATATTTTGGAACAAAGATGGGTGAATAATAAGGCTCGGGTAACCTCTAATAAATGCCTATTTTTACGTTCAAAGAATCCCATTTTGTTGTGGGGTATCTACACAAGAACTAAGATGTAGTATACCTTTAGTCCGAAAAAAATCTCCTAAGGCAAGAGTGAAAAACTCTCCCCATTGTCGAGTGAAACATTTTTATTTTGCTATCAAACCGAGTAACCACCATTTCATAAAACCTTGCAAAAATAGAAGCAACGTCAGATTTTTCTTTAAGAAGGTAGGTCCAAGTAAGTCTGCTATGGTCATCAATAAAAGTCACAAACCACCTACTCCCTGTAATATTCTTCACTCGAGAAGGACCCCAAACATCACTATGAATGAGTGTGAATGGTTTAGAGGGTTTATGAACAGATGGTAAATATAAAGATTTGGTTTGTTTTGCAAGTGGACATATATGGCATTTAAAAGAATTTGGATCTTTATTAACAATCAAATCAGGAAACATTTTTCTAAGATAGTGAAAATTAGGGTGACCTAACCGAAAATGCCATAACATTATAGTATCTAATCGTCCTAAAGAAGTAAAGCAAGAAGGAGAATTTGAAATAGAAGATGGATATTTTCCATGAAGGATATAAAGACCATGTTGCAAGCTAGCACCGCCAATTATTTTCCTCGAATCCAAAGTGCAAAAAACATGTAGAATCAGAAAACCTTAAGGAGCAGTTCAAGTCTTTAGAAATTTTGCTCACTGATATCAAGTTGCATGCTAGGTCAGGGACAAATAACACATCCTTAAGGATCAAATTACCATCTAACGAAAAGAGCCCGTCCCTTTGATGGGAGATAGAGAACCATCTGCAGCTTTAATGGAAGCTTGAGAAGAAGACTTTTTAAAAACAGAGAATAAAGCCCTATTACCAGTCATGTGGTCGGAGGCCCCGAAATCAATAATCCAATTTGCTGCAGATCGGGTAGAAACAAGAGCAATGGAGGAGGCTTTGTGTTGGACACCATCATGTACTAGGGCTAGATTTCCTTCATCACGCTGCCATTAAATTTGCTGAACAGTTCTTTGCAGTTCCTAAAGATTCATTGTTTTGTAAAGCCACTTTGTTGATTAGAAATAACAATGAGAACTCATTATTTCGAAAAATCTGCCATACCGACAATCGAGGTTGAGGAGAACTGCATCTCACTCGATGTTGATTGAGGATGATTTTCCGTGAGAAGAAAATTATGATAGGACCGAAATTAGACTGATACCATGTAAGTTGACAGAACAGGAAGAAATAGAATTTTATATTCTGTATTCTGTTATTGCTCAATGAATTTTACATCTCTCGATACACACTTATATAGGCTCTAGGTCTTTTAGTACATTAAGAAAACCTTCTCAAGATAACTTTTAGTTCTAATCTACTAAGTTGATAGACTCTAACTACAATAAGGAGTCCTACTAAGGATAAAATCTAATCTATTAGGGAGATAAACTTTAAGTAGGATAATTACTACATTATTTACAAAAGCTGAAATTTCTCTCGGATAACTCACAACAAGATGATCTCATTTATCTTTCTTTCTTCTTTCTTTCCTCATACACTCCCATTTTCTCTCTACCCGAACACCCTTTCTAAAAACTAAAAATCTCACCTTTATGCATCGTTTCTTTCTCCCAAGGTCCAAGATTTAAGTATGTTAATCTTCCTATTAAGAGCTTTAAGAAAAGCATAATACTGAGGTAAGAAGGTAAGATTTTCAAAAATTGGTTTTTGGAAGATTCAAGTTTGAAAAGATTTATGAAGTTATTCCCTTGTTTTAAAGGTTGTGTTTTCGTAGATAATCTTCTCCATCGTGCTAAACTAAGTTTTAGTTTGAATTTCTTGTCGGTATGGAAAATGGAAGGGGTTGGAAGACTTTCACAAGCTTGAGGCAAAGAGGGAAGTTCAAGGGAGCTAGAGTAAGAGCTAAATCCGAGATTTTTGCTTTAGGTCAGTACATCTCTGACTCCTTTAATTCTTGAGGATCATAAATTAATTGCTTTGCTTAATGTTATGGTTTGATGGGTGTTGCTTGGGTGAAACTTATCTTGGGAAATCAAAATAAGGATTTTGATGTTGATTAGTTGGAAAAATGACACATTTAAACCCATAGAATACGGTATGTATTAACTCGATGGGCTGTGTGAGCTCGAGTAACTTGATAGGCTATGCGACCTCGAGTAGGACAAAGCTTTGTGGAAATATGCAAGGCTTGTTGTAGACTTAATGATACCTTAAGATAGGTGATCTAAGAACTCTGGCTAGTGTAGGCTAGATGATAACTCATAGATAGTGAAGCCTTATCTATGATCTCTAAGCTATATTTATCTTGTATGCTTATTTATGATAATCATGAATTGTGGTAGAGAAGAAATGTACCATTGAGCTTGTAAGCTCAGCGTTCGAAATTGTTGTTTACGTTCGCAAGTTAGTAGGTGGATCGTGGCCGAGGAACATATCAAGAAGGGATTTCCCAGCACCGCTTCTCTTTAGAGTACAACTCTTAGTATTTTGGGCTTATGTATTTATAGGACCTTACGAGTTATTGAGTCTGTAAACTCTATTTGAATTATTATTTTAGTATTCAGTGTTTTAAACTTGGAGTTCCTGTTTTGTAAACTTAATTTTAATGCTTATTTACCTTCATGGATTTATAGATGTTTAATGTTTTTAAATGACGGCTAAACTTATGGTTTAAATTTGGAAATTTGATGGGTCGATTTTTGGGTGAACCGAATATAGTACTTCAGATCCGGATCAGGATTGGGATGTTACATTTAATGGTATCATAGCCTAGGTTTAGCCGGTTCTAGGAAATCTCAGGGTGGTATAGAGGTCGTGGTAAGGTGTCTAGTAAATATAAGCCCCTAAATTTAAGTTGTACTCTTTCAAGACCGAGAATACTGATGGTGTTGCCTTGTTTCCTTGTGCTTTAGAAAAGTTCAATGACAAGTAATGCCAAACACGACCAGAAAAGTCGTGAGGAAAGCCATATCTCTCAAGAGAAAGACTCTGGTAAGGAGTCTGTCCCGAATGTTGGTGATACAAGCCTTTCAGGAGGTTCTGAAAGTAGAAGGATGAGCCACCTCCATATTTTTACCTCTACTCTCTTGCAAGTGGTGCAAGCTATCCCGAGGCAATCTGAGACTCCTCGCAAGACCCCTGTTGAGAGACTTCACCGTTTGGGGCCAAAAGGTTTTGAAGGTTTGGGTGAAGATGACCCGATCAAGGTTGACCGATGGTTAAAGAGACACTCAAAGGATACTGAGATAGATGAGGGGGAGTCTGGAGGGTGACCTCGATTGTATTGTCTCCCTTCTTAAGGGCAATGCACCTGAGTGGTGGGAGATTGTTGAGTTGGGACTACAGCCTGTACTTTTGACATGAAATGTCTTCTTGGATGAGTTCAAGAAAAAGTACATCAGTGAGGTTCATATGGATGAGATGAGAGATCAATTATTGCATCTAGTTTAGGGGGACCAGGTAGTATTTGAGTATGAGCAAGATTTTCTACGGTTGAGCCGTTGTACCCTAGAGTTAGTTACCACCGAGGAGTTGAGGTGTAAGAGGTGTAGGCATGGATTGAAGGTTGACCTTCAGGTGCGCATGAGAGCGAGTCCACTTGGGCCATTCTCAGAGTTAGCCAATAGTGCGAAGGCACTTGAACGACTTCAGGGTTCGACACTGAGTCAGATTAAGGACTCTAGAGGCCATGTTGTAGGGACCCAAGACATCATAAATCCTTTTATGGCTCCATCGAAGATAGGACTTAAGCGTAAGAGGAAGGGAGGACGAGGTGGTAAATATATGAAAAGCAATGAAGGACCTCGAAGAATGGATTTTACTACTTCGAAGTTTTTCTTCTATTCACATAATACATATTAAGACAAGGTGAACTACAAATAAAGTATGATGATTTGATCGTTCACGGCTTGTAAGAAAAGATTGCTAACTAAAAGAATGTACTGACCTTCCCATCACGGTCGCTATCAAAGCAATGGATCATGTCAGCCAACTCCTTATCCGTCCACATAAAATCCTGTGCAATAGCTACTCTTTGTAAATCTCTCATAGAAATGCTTCCTTTTCCAGCTTCTGATAGCCAACAATGCTTTTAATCAATGACCAAAAACACATTCAAGAATGGAGAGATTATACGAATAACAAAATTAGTATTATACAGATGAGTGTTCAGCATTAGGTCTCTCATTCTAATTTGACCGAACCAGGATACGCAGTGTAAGCAAATGCACCAAAATCCTACTCTTTATTTAGCTAGCTGCACGCCTGCACCAATTTCTTCTGAGGTGCCATGGTAATGTTAAATGATAGATGTTCTTGTGATAGATCATAGAACATATCCTTGACGATTTGAGGAACTACTTTCAACAGCAAAATAGATCGGAAAGAGCAATGCTAATATAAACCCCACACGGTTCCTAGTTTCTAAGCTTTCTATAGTCATAAGCTTACTTTGTTGACATTGTGCATCTTCATAAGAAAGAGAGAAAGAGCAAGATGAGAGTAGCATCAGCAATTACCATCAAACTGAAAGAAGTGCATGACCATTTCATCCACGGTCATCTGGGTGCGACTGGTGAACTGTGATCCACGAATGAAAAGAAACCAAGTGAATACAAATTGAGAGGAAGGAGAAGCAAAGAGTGCAATCCTTGAAATCCAGACACTAATACGAAACAGAACAAACCGATTTTTTCCTCTTGTTTCGAGCATTATTCCCCTTTCTTTCAGTGAAAGTAGCATCTTGCACATCTGCAGGCACATCACCTAAAACTTCTCCAGAATCTTTCAGGGAAAGAGCAATTGCCTGAAAATGACTCAAATAAAGTTTAGCCCAACAGTGAAACCGGGTATTTATAATAATGGAAGATGCTCTACCAAACTCAAAAACCTAGAATTGGAAACATCGTTTTCTCATTAGTAATCGAAACTGAACTTCATTAATTCATCATCATTATCAACATAATCTGAACTGTTCAATTGTTTTTGAACAGGAGCTTTCTTCTTAGGTTTTGAGCCTTTATTTTTCAAATGGAAAAGAGAAAATAAAAGAATCATAAGCCAAACTATAAGGCAGAAGCCAATAAGTATAGCCATTACACACTATAAAGCAATCAATTTTATCAGCTCAATTTAAAAAACAAAACAATCGAGCTCCAAACAAGTCTTGGAAAATTACCCTTTTAGGAACGGATCAATTCTACGAATTATTTTACCTTGTTTTTACTACCCGGAAATTCCTAATTATCATCATCGTCTTTGTCATCCTCATCATCATTGGGCCTGTAATCTTCATCGTCGTCGACGACCTTGCGTTTCCCTTTAAGCTTACTCGAAGTCCGACTTGACTTTGGCGACGAACCCATCAAAGAAGAAGCAAATTTGGAGAGACCCAAAGCCTCCATTCTGGCTCTGTTCTCTGCAATTCTCGATAACCTCTGCTTCTCGTATTCGGGTATACCTTGTTGTTCTTGCTTGAGGATCACTTCATCATCTTCTTCTTCTTCACTTTCACTTCCACTTCCGGTCTCACTTTCTTCTGATTCAGAATTAGAGATTTGTCGTTTCGGCATTGTGTCACTTAATTTCCCAATAGATTTCTGGCGCGACTTTGTTGAAGAATCAGAACAGGTTTCTCTTCGCAAATGTTTCCCTCCTTTCCTCTGCCTCTTCTAATATACTTAGGACTGCCGCATCAACATGGACCGCCACATCACTACCGTTAACTGCACGTCAGTATCGTAACGATTAATGTTGGTTTTCGTCAATCAATGGACAAACAATGATACAATTCAACTATTTCAAAAGTCAAATTAATGTAAAAATATTATAAGGGCAAAATCGATAAATTAGGACTACTATAGACCCAAAAACAACCCTTAAACCTTAAAATATTAGTATCGTTTTTTCCTTCGAATCTTGTATTAACAAATTAATACAAATATTTTAGAAAGTTTTAAAATTTGAAAGTACATAAAACGAACATAGAAAGAATTTAAAGATATAAATTTAATTTTATGGTAAAAATATTAAAGAACATAAAATAAAAATATAATTTAAAAATAAATATATTAAAAATACTGGGTCAGGTACCCGATTACAAAAAAAAACTCGGCCCAAACCCGACCAAACTATCCAAAAAATACTGGGTCGGATACCCAACCTGGTCGGATAAACTTTTTAAAAGATATCCGACTTTTTAAGGTTCATATCCGGTATTTTTTAACACCATTATTCAATAATTTCTTTAACGCGTTATATTTAAGTTGTTAATGTGATATTTACAATTTGATATACATGTTTTAATTATGCTTTTATGTAAAATATGAATTTGACATTTAACGTTTATATAGATGGTTAGACCCACTTAAGCAAGCACCTGATTGATACAAGACTCCTGCATTGAAAACTTGATTAGAATGTTGTAAAATTTAGTTAGACCTATGTAAGCACGCACCTGATTGATACAAGACTCATGCATTGAAAACTTGATTAGAATGTTGTAAAATTTAAGAGTTACATGATAGTTAAGGGATGTTTAGTGTAATTAACCCTTTCATGTTCAAAGAACTTGGAAGATACGTTAGATACTGAATTACGTAAAGGAATTGGGTTGAACCTCGAGCTTGAGAAAGGGGTTAGACATCACATCCTTGTTTGAACATTCACTATAAATGATGGAAAATAAACGCCTTGGAACTGCGTAGTCAGAACAGATTCCACTGACTTGCTCCTATAATTTTCCCGACTTGGCTTCAACTTGTGGGTTCAGAGAAAGCGAAGAACAAAGCCGACCATCCATATAAAATGAGTATGATGAAGAGAGGTGCGACGTTTCTGCTGGGGGCGATGTTCGGGGCCCTTGTAACCGGAGGATTCCAACGCTGCCACCATCTTAAAGAAACCAGCGGAGGCAACTGGCGCTGTCCTCGCAGCAAAGCAAGTGAAAACAAACCCGGTGACGACAACCCAGGACCGGAAGTGGAGGACCAGCAAACTAAACCGACGCTTGTCACCTCGTGAATGAAGAAACCGGTGCTTACCAATCTGTGTTTTTGCTTTGTATACCGTATCGTCTGTTAGGAAAGAGTTTATGTTTGCCTGATGTCTGTTTTAGTCGTTTCACCTTGCTTTACGTGTCTCACATTTGGGTCTCACGCCTGAAACTCAACCATTAAAATTTTGACATAGTTTAACTCAATCCACGAATCCATTATGAAAATCCATTTAATTACAAATTCAACAAAACACAATAAATATTCAAAAACATATACAGTGAAGCTCCTTTTAAAATTACATTATAAACCTTTGACTCGATCATTTGAAAATCCAAATACAATTTTACAATATACAATAGGTTCCTACGAATACGTAGCCCAATGACCTAAATATTGTACTCTGAAAAGACGAGGCGCTGGAATCGTTTCCTGATGGTGCTCCTCTAAGAACGGGCCTAACCTACTAACTTGCGAACGGAAACAACGATTCTGAATGCTGAGCTGACAAAGCTCAGTGGATACACCGCCACTCAACCATGTTTCATGCAAATCATAAATAAAGCAATGCAACATGAATGACATCATGGCAAGATAACAATGGCGCTACCAGAACCGCCTAAACACATGGCATTATGAATGTATGATCACGCACACAGCTCATACAAGTACCTCATACGTTTACATAGCATCACACAGATAATACCAACAACATTAAGTGAGGTCCGCGTCCACAAAGCATCGGGATCCTATACTTTGAGCAAGGCCCGTGTCCACAAAGCATCGGGATCATATACTCAAGGGGATAAGGCCCACATCCACATAGCATCAGGATCCTATATCCATGCTCGGAATCTCTCATCAAGCATCTTCGAATGAGGCTCGCGTCCACAAAGCATCGAGATCCTACATTCGAGAGTCTTCAAGGTGTTGCAATACACTTAGGGTATCTAGATCCCAACAACAAGGGATGACTCGACTATCTAGGCGTCCCATCAGCACACAGCAAGGACCTTAGTCACCACACAGCACTCAACCTCGACACAAGGGTCTTACCGCACACAGCTCTAACACACTTACCATTATCCTATGGTTTCTATCAATTATTACACCACCCTATTGAGCTTATCTATTTATTAGTATGTTATGAAGGTACACATTAACCGTTCTCATTAATTTATCTTATTACTCAATAGGACTTAACCTTATAGGTGCCCCTTCCGCACATAGCAATGACCCAGATTACCACACAGCATCAATCGATCCACCTAGGGTCCCTATGGGTTACCACCTCACATAGCTTACCCAATATATATCGAATCATTAGCTATTTCATTCATACATGGGGTTTAAATCTCCATTTCTCAGTTTTAATATTCATTTTACACCTTAACAGACCCCCAAGACCCTTTGCCTTGAATTATAGAACCCCCTGAATACAACCTCAAAATTCTTGGGCTGATTACCCCCCAGCGAGTATCGATACTCCAAGGTGAGTATCGATACTCCAAGGTGAGTATCGGTACTCCCCTCTAGGTATCGATACTCCCCTATGAGTATCGATACTCCAATTAGGTTCGAAAGAATCAGACCCAAAGTTGTACCGATACGCTCCGTGTCGTACCAGTATTCCATATCAATACTTGGATCGCCCTGTACCGATCCCTACCTGTACCGGTACCCTACCTTTGTGTACCGGTACGTTAAAGCCTCCCCAGGAAATGTAATAGTGGGTACCGAAATGCCTCTTGCGTATCGGTACACGAAAGTGTTACTGGAATTCAAATTAGGCAAGGGGTACCGATACACGGGAAGGCGTACCGGTACTCCCCTCATACGTCTTCCTTCTTACAAAGGCGTACCGATACTCAGGTCCCCGTACTGGTACGCGAGCCCGTGTTTTGAACTATGGGTACGAGTTTTACCTAGAAACCCTATTTAACCCCTAAGGTTAAACCCCAAACCGTTCTTACAAATTATGGTGATAGCATTAGGTGGATTTCTACCGAATATAATCCATAGCAACATTAATCCCATAATTTACCATTAACAACCACTCAAGGTATAACCAAGCCAAAAACACCAGTTCATGCATCAAAGCTTAACTTCATGATTTCCATGAAATTATGAGAGTTAGTAGTGTACTAACCTTGTATTCAGCCTGATGAAGAAGCCTTCAAGAGTCCATTACCGTTCTTCTTCTTCAAACCCTCACCAAACACCTTCTTCTACCATAAACAACCATTTTACCTTGATTCAGAGATCTTCAGATGCTGAGCAAACTTCCCTTCTTAAGCACAACGAGATTCAAACTCAAAACCCTAAAGATCCTACCTTTAACACTCAACTTGGGTAGGGGATGAGAATGGGTAGGGAAAGAGAGCAAAAATGAAGAAAATGATGACCTCACTCCGTTATAATTTGCTGAAAATTAAACAACCACAAGCCCCTTTTTCATCCAATTATGTTTTTACCAAATTACCCTTTTTAACCCATATTCAAACCAACAACTCAAGCCCACAAGGATCGAGCCCAAAAAGGCTCCCGAAAGTCTAACACTCAGCCCAAAAGTGAAGCCCACACCTCGGGTTAACCTAACTCTCGGACTCTGAAATCTGGGTCGTTACAACTCTCCCCTCCTTAAAGAAATTGTGTCCTCGAAATTTAATCGAGGGAATGAGATACAACAACTGAAGATCTAACCATCCTCTCGACCACACATACCACACGGCCCTAGGTTTTCTCCACAATACTTTCATATTCAACACTTTTAACATAAATTCTCAACTCTACACATGACACGTCAACGATTCATTCCCAACATCCGGAGCCAAACTCATAATGAACCTAAGAGCAAAACGACAACAGATAACCATAACAGCACTATCAAACATCGCTCCACCGAACTCACTCTAAAAGGCATCGCATCACGTATATCAACCTCTTTACTATTTCACGTACTTCCAACTCTCAAACTCAACCCTCTTTCGCGTTCGAAATTTGACACTTCTTCGAAAGTACATTACCGGCCACTTTTTCAACTATTAACAACATCATGATTCACGTGTTCAAGAACTGGCGAACTCTATCAATCAAGTTCTACTACCAAACTGTTTTGAAATCAACACCTTCTCCCTCGACTTGGTCAACTAAGACGGAGCTTAACACCTCGTTTACTTGAACCCACAACCATAAAAACATATACGAATCCATGATCAAGCGATTCTACTAGCCAAGCCACTTTGGTTCCAAAAGAAAACTGTTACCACAACCGAGCTCTTCTAGGGATCAAACCCCCAAACCGTCATCAAAGGTCCGAACACTCTATTCTACTCTCAACCACCAAATTTTGACTAGCGTTGGTGCTAAAACTTTAGCAAGTCCTTCAATTCCTAATGGTTCTCCCAAACACAACTTATTACAACACAAGAATCTGATTCCATACAACTTTATCCAAACCCACATTTCTTCGAAGCCATTCAAAACATCTTTACACTGTCACCATGCATGAAAACAATCCATCTCAAACCCAAATAAGCAACCTTCTATTCATCGAACTTAAGATTATCTCAAGCCATTCATAAGTCCAAAACACTTTTCAACTTGCCTTTAGAGTTAAAATATTGCATCAAACCCCAAATTTTAACACTAATTCTCCTTAACCTTCAACTTACAAGACCGACATCATGAACTATCTTACAGAAATCTCAAAACTCTTCAATATTAACAAGATCATCAGCCCTGAAAAATAAATACTGGACTTTCATTGTTATACATCGACCCACAACAGCTAACACCACTATATCCCGCTATACCAACATAAGCACGTCCCAAGGTGAACCCTTTGGCGACATCGCCCGTACCCCCTCCTTTACCAAGAAGTCCTCACATAAGAGGTTCGGTAGATGTCAGACCATAGGGTGATGAACACTTAATACCGAACTTAACACATCCCTTATCATGGGCACTACTCCATAGCCAAGAGGTTGTCCTGCTCGACTCTCGAATAGTACCTCGATAGCCACTTACACGTCCATCACTCGAAACCGTAGGCTCTCACCCTTGCGTCAACTACGCAAACTAAGAACATCTTGCAACCTACAAGGCCATCTTAACTAGCATCACATGAGCACAACACATAAGCTTAAGAGATAGGATTTATTTACGCATAATACCGACAAACTAGTTCATTCCAAACCCCAACATTGAGATTCTTACTCGGAAGCACCCCTCGCACTCACGTGACCAACTCGTACCAAGGGTAAGTCTAACAAGTCTATAGGGATTGCTACTCTAAATCATACACACCACCCACGGTGGAACCTTTACTTACCAATCCATTAATTTACCAAACCAATATCAACCTCGAGGAAACTTATCACAGAACCCGCTCGATAAAATCTCTGCCAAGGTAAGAACAAAAATCAAACTACCATCAAGAAACTAAAAACCACAATGGGACCAAATCATTTAACACACTCTCGATAACAATCTTATCATTTCTGACATGAAAAATATCATGTTAATCAGAAGCTCGCGTGATGACTCTAACGGTAGATCTCGCATGACCCCCACTCTAATACTTCGGCAACGCCCTAACACCACCCCTCGCAGAACTTTGACTATGCCCAGAAGAAGTCAACCTCAAAGGCTAAATCGGTAAACATTTATCCATAATTGAGTATTCCTTTGCCACGTGACCCGATGTCTGACACTCATAACAAATTCCTCAAGCAAGAAACATACCTCAAGATGATGTCAACCACAAGGCTCACGAACCGGTAGGAAAGACGCTATGGCAGAACCCTCAACACCATCCGTTATAACAAAAGTCGAGAAGCTTCTTACGAACTTTCAATCTAGATTTCTGACCAACCTTCAGAAGCTGATCTGTAACAACTCTCCTTGATCCTCTCAAAGAACGAAACCTCTCAATGGCGCCTGAAAAGAATCTTATGATGTATTGGGTCCTCACAACACATTCTATAGAATCTTCAAACTAACTCAATGCTGGCTCTGAAGTAATTCGAGTGTCCTCGCACTAACAACCAACTTAGAAAATATCCCAAGAGAACTCGTTGTCCCGAACATCAATATGTCAACCTTGAGCTCAAGTCTAAACCTCCTCACTTTTACTCTTCAACAACAAGAAACTATGGGCATAACGGCTCAACCGTATGAAATTTTACTCACACACCACATTGCTCTGACACTTCGAACTGACTGCAAGAACTGACCTCTCCTCTCTTTCATAAGAGCCTTACTGACGTACTCTTTTTTCAATCATCTAAGGGTACATCCCATGTTGAGTATGCAAGTTATGGTCTCAACTCAACAATCTCTCACCATTCATATGCACTACCTTTAAGAAAATACGATACAACCAAGATCATTTTCAGGACTATCTTACATGTGCCTCAGAATCCTCTGAATGTCTTTTAACCACTGACCCACTTAGTTAGGTTATCCTCTCCTAACCTTTCGATATCCTTGGGTGCATAACAATGATACCTCTCTCCCTTGAGAAACATGGCTCTCTTCACAACTTTTTTGATTATTTCCTCGGATCACCAGACCCAACTAGTCTGAACCGCATTAAGAAGGTGGTAGTTCATCGTTTCCATTACCATAGGTTTGGTTCCTTAGAACTTCAAAGCTTCTAACACTACACTTGACATCTCAAGCTAGCTCGTGACCGAACAACAACCAATGTTCAAAATTATATCAGCTCCTTAAGACAACAACTCCACCCAATCTGCCAAACCCACATCCTCGAGCTTTACACAAGTATTTTCTTACACAATACCCACGATGTCCTTCCGACCACTACTATAAACAATTGCAACAAGCATACCTTACTCGAGATCTCAGGACATTAAGCTTATTAAGAGCCTACTTGGGACCTCATAATTATCATGTACCTCTCTACATAGGATGGAAACACATATCTGCTATGCGTGCTACATCCCCATTACATGGTACCCACCATTAAGGTTCACTTACTACGGATGATGGGACCCTCGATCGACACTCTACCACTGGTCAATCAAAAGCAAGTCCCCTTATCCGTTCCATAAATATCGTCTACCAACACGTAGAATCTCACCACTAGAGGTTCTCACCATGAACTTAAAGCTTTAAGGTAACTTACAGCACATAACTATGATTACTTCTCAAGTGATGGGAGGACGGTACACCCTCAACTCCTCCATTACTTTATAAACCCAAGCTTAATGTTTGAGATAACTCTGATATCATAATCATCCTCAAAGGGATCAACCATCATTACGGCCCTCACGACTGCTATAGAATCTATCTTAATGTTGCAACTAACGACACACGCGAACACATGGCACACCATCCAAATTCTAGTATTGAAAGAGTACAATTTAGACTCATGGGCTCGTATTCACTAGACACCTATTTACGTCTCCTAACCACCCCAGGGTTTTCCTAGAACCAGTTAAACCTAGGCTATAATGCCGCTAAATGTAACACCCTCGACCCAGATGTCATATTTGGGCCTCACGCCTGAAACCTAACCATTAAATTTTTGACCAAGTTTAACCCAATCCACGAATCCATTATGAAAATCCATTTAATTACAAATCCAGCAAAACACACTAAATATTAGAATAAACATATACATTGGAGCTCTTTTTAAAATTACATTATAAACCTTTGACTCAATCCTTTGAAAATCCAAATACAATTTTACAATATACAATACGTTCCTACGAATACGTAGCCCAATGACCTAAATACTGTACTCTGAAGAGATCAAGCGCTGGAATCATTCCCTGATTGTGCTCCTCTAAGAACAGGCCAAACCTACTAAACTGCGAACGAAAACAACGATTTCAAACGTTGAGCTAACAAAGCTCAGTGGATACACTGCCACTCAACCATGTTTCATGCAAATCATAAATAAAGCAATGCAACATGAATGACATCATGGCAAGATAACAATGGCGCTACCAGAACCGCCTAAACACATGGCATTATGAATGTATGATCATGCACACAGTTCATACAAGTACCCCATACGTTTACATAGCATCACACAGATAACACCAATAATATTAAGTGAGGTCTGCGTCCACAAAGCATCGGAATCCTACACTTGAGTGAGGCTCGCGTCCACAAAGCATCGGGATCTTACACTATGAGTAAGGTCCGCGTCCACAAAGCATCGAGATCCTATACTCTGAGCAAGGCTCGCATCCACAAAGCATCGAGATTCTATACTCAAGGGGATGAAGCTTGCGTCCACATAGCAATGAGATCCTACATCCATGCTCGGAATCTCTCATCAAGCATCTTCGAATGAGGCCCGCGTCCACAAAGTATCAAGATCCTACATTCGAGAGTCTTCAATGTGTTGCAACACACTTAGGGTATCCAAATCCCAACAACAAGGGATGACTCGACTATCTAGACATCCTATCAGCATACAGCAAGGACCCTAGTCACCACACATCACTCAACCTCGATACAAGGGTCTTACCGCACACAACTCTGACACCCTTACCATCACTCTATGGTTTCTATCAATTATTATACCACCCTATTGAGCTTATATATTTATTAGTATGTTATGAAGGTACACATTAACAGCTCTTATTAATTTATCTTATTACTCAATATGACTTAACCTTATATGCGCCCCTTCTACACACAGCAAGGACCCATATTACCACATAGCACCAATCGATCCACCTAGGATCCCTATGGGTTACCACCTCACATAGCTTACCCAATATATATCGAATCATTAGCCATTTCATTCATACACGGGGTTTAGATCTCCATTTCTCAGTTTTAATATTTATTTTACACCTTAACAGACCCTTAGGGCCCTTTACCTCAAATTATAGAACCCCCGAATACAACCTCGAAATTCTTGGGCAGATTGTCCAGCAAGTATCGATACTCTAAGGTGAGTATCGGTACTCCCCTCTAGGTATCGATACTTTCCCATGAGTACCGATACTCCAATTAGATTCGAAAGAATTAGACCCCAAGTTATACCGATACGCTATGTACCGTACCGGTATTCCATATCGATACTTGGATCGCCCTGTACCAATCCCTACCTGTACCTGTACCCTACCTTTGTGTACCGGTACGCTAAAGCCTCCCCAAGCAATGTAACAATGGGTACCGATACGCCCCTTGCGTACCAATACGCGAAAGCGTTACTGGAATTCAAATTAGGCAAGGGGTACCGATACACAAGAAGGTGTACTGGTACTCCCTTCACAACACGTATTTCTTTTTACAAAGGCGTACTGATACTTGGGTCCTCGTACCGGTACGCGAGCCTTAGTTTCGAACTCTGGGTGTGAGTTTCACCTAGAAACCATGTTTAACCCCTAATGTTAAACTCCAAACCGTTCCTACAAGTTATAGTGATAGCATTAGGTGGATTTCTACCGAATATAAGCCATAGCAACATCAATCCCATGATTCACCATTAACAACAACTCAAGGTATAACCAAGCCAAAAACACCAGTTCATGCATCAAAGCTTAACTTCATGATTTCCAGGAAACTATGAGAGTTAGTAGTGTACTAACCTTGTATTCAGCTTGATGAAGAAGCCTTCAAGAATCCATTCCGTTCTTCTTCTTCAAACCCTCACCAAACACCTTCTTCTACCACAAGTAGCCATTTTTACCTTGATTCAGAGATCTCCAGATGCTGAGCAAACTTCTCTTCTTAAGCACAACGAGATTCAAACTCAAAACCCTAAAGATCCTACCTTTAACACTCAGCTTGGGTAGGAGATGAGGATGGGTGGGGAAAGAGAGCAAAAAGGAGAAAAATGGTGACCTCACTTCCTTACAATTTGCTGAAAATTAAACAACCACCAGCCCCCTTTTTCATCCAATTATGTTTTTACCAAACTACCCTTCTTAACCCATATTCAAACCAGCAACTCAAGCCCACAAGGATCGAGCCCAAAAATGCTCCCGAAAGCCCAACACTCGGCCCAAAAGCGAGGCCCACACCTCGGGTTAACCCGTCTCTCAGACTCTGAAATCCGGGTCGTTACATTATGAGTTATCGGGTTCAAATTAAATTATTTTGGTTAATTAATAAATTTAATTTTTTTCAATTTTGTTTTTAAAATTATACCAGCTAAATTCAATAATTGATTTTTGTCAAAAAATGAATAATTGATTGTTCCTTTAATCAAAATATTCAGTTCTGTTTGATTCGGGTAATATTTTTTATTAACGCTAGTAAAAATATCAAATTTAATAATTATTCTGTAGCAATAGTAATGTAAAACAACTAAAAGTCAAAATGAGAATTCACACTTTTTAATAGTTGAATTTAGGACTAAAAGGTTTTTAAAGAATAAGAGGGGCATCAAAATCATTGGACTCTATGATATTTTAATGGATAAAGATTTGAATATTACAGGTAACTGGTCGAATCAATTAATTGATTTTGTCTAAAATTGTACCTTCATTCCATATAGATTTGGCTCTCAAATAATTTGAGCGTGTGTATATATATAATAAAATCTTGAAAAATGTTCACCCATGGAGTATTGACAACATCATCGACTACTTACTTCCAAGTTCCAACTCGGAACGTCAATTAACCAACTTATCCACCATTGCACACAAGGCAGAGGGCCCTTCATTTTTTTTTTCTTATAGAGAGGTTGCTGACTTTCTTTTGGTTCAATCACTAGTGTTCGACTCATTGGCAAACTAATGCAGCTTGAGTTTTTTAATATGGGAGGAGCATCCAAATTTAATTTTCTTCGTTTACAATGTCAACATTGAAAATCATGACTTTATTTAAGAAATATAACGTTTTATCTTGTGAAACCAACTAGTTGTCGGCAGAGATTAGTGACTTATTTTTTACATTAATCCAGCCCTGTTAAGCCAGAGATTTTTTGGAATCAGAATTAAATTGTAAATTGTGTTAATCTATAATTTCATATAATATGTAGAGGGATCAAACTGTAATTTGACCATCCCCTGCAAGAAATACATGCTTTTGCTTGAGACTCAAGAGTGTGAGGTTTAACCTATTGACCCTTGGGAGAGGGGTCATAGACTTGGGCCACACGACTATTGACCGAGCTCAACGGTAGTCGATAAATTTCCCCATCCTCCACCAATAACCACCCAATTCATCAGCCGCCGGTAGAAGTTCTCTCCTCCTCCGAATGCTCAGTTTCTTGAAGAGATGGGTATAATTCGGAGTGCTTTCTCCTTAATGGCGGGGACTCTGTTTGGGATCTACCTCGCTCAGAACTAAAACGTTCCCAATATCGAGAAGCTTGCAAACACCGGCTATGTCATCGCTAAACACATTGAAGAAAACCACAGCAAACCCTCCGCCACCGCCAAGACAAACGACAACGACGACAGTGGCCGCGTTTCCAAATAATTTATCAACTATATGTTCTTTTTTTTCTTCTGTTTTATCAAATGTAGTTTTTAACCTGCACTGGATTACTGCAGTAAGAAAGTAGATCTTTTTCTTTTCCTGGATGTCAATTTCTGTTTCAACTTGGATATTAAAATTTCATATTGGCAGCTCAGCCACATGTTGAAGATTAAAATATTTGAAAAAAAACACACAATATGGTTCTGGAATTACATCAACACACGCAAACTGTTATGTCATTACATGTTGTTGCTATTCCTTGGATAAGCAAAGACTTCAACTATTCCTTAAGAGAATTGAAATCTCGCTAGAAGAAGAGGTAAGCCGTCGGTTGTTATAGTTTAAATGAGAGAAGCTTATAAAGTAGCAGTCGTCGGCGGTGGCTTTGCAGGGCTAGTCACGGCCAGGGAGCTTCAAAGAGAAGGTCATCGACGTATTCGAAAAGGGCAGCAATGTTGGTGGCATATGGCTCTATGATTCACGGGTGGAGACTGATCTATTAGGCCTTGACCCGAATCGGGAAATCGTTCATAGTAGCCTTTACAAGTCCCTTCGAGTCAACCTTCCTACGCAGATCATGGGATTCTCGGACTATCCATTTGTGGATTCGAGGCATTTTCCGGGTCATGAAGAGGTGCTCAGGTTTCTTGAGGATTTTGCAAGGGACTTTGGGTTGATGGAGTTGATTCGATTCGGTCATGAAGTGGTTCGGGTGGAGTGAGTCGATGAGGCGAGTCACGAGTGGGTTGTTGAGTCTAGGACTCGAGAGAATGAGTCGAGATGGGGATCGAAAGAGGAGGTGTTTGAGGCTGTGGTTATTTGCAATGGTAAACACACAGAGCCAAACATTGCAGAATTTCCAGGTATTTTATTTATGTCAATTTGGACTTTGGAGATTGCATTAGATCAACTTTCATAGATGGAGAAACTGCATATATTTGTAACAAATATGCAACTACTTTGATCACTATCGACATTTAAAACCTTCCAAATCCATGAATGTTATTTCTTTATGTGACAGTTTGTTGTTGCCCTGGCAAATGTCTCAATTTTCACTCTTATCTCGCAATGACTGCCTGTTTCTTATGCATACATATAACTTTTTGTAACGTTTTAGGCCGGGATTCCAAATGCATAGCCATAACTACCGGACTCCGGAACGATTTGAAAATAAGGTATTTAACAGTATAAAACTCAAATGCAGTGCTATTGCTTATTTATAATCACTCTGCAGTCCTACATGAAGCTGCAAACTGAGTTACAAGTTTTTAAAGTTATAAACTTTTTGTTTCATCAATCCATGCATCTCACCCTAGTGAACACTGAACACATAGGTTGCTGAAATGATTCTCGGTTCTTGCTGACAGATAGTGGTGCTTATCGGGAACGGATCAAGTGCCAATGACATCTTGAAAGAGATTTCCCCTCTTGCAAAACAAGTTCATCAGGCTATTAGAGGACCTGATTCCCAGTTGAAAAGGCTAGAAAAACATGACAACGCTTGGCAGCATTCTATGGTTTCTTGATCATTTTATCAAATTGGTTTGAAGTTAATCTGTAGGCAGCTCATTTTTTTACCTTCATAGACTGCGACTTGTCTGTAGATTGAATGCGCTCGTAACAATGGTAAACCGATGCAGATGCCATTATTCATTGCACCGGGTATTTCCAAAACTACTTGAATCTTTTTACCTATCCTTTAACGAACCCGAAAAATGCTTCAATCTCTTAAATACTTTGTCCTCTTAGATTTAATAAGCTTCTCAAATCCCCTGTAGGTACAAATCCATTTCCCGTTTCTTAGGTCCAATGGGATAATTACTGTGGACAACAACCGTGTTGGACCTCTGTATCAACATGTATTTCCACCAAGCTTATCCCCTTGGCTATCTTTCGGGGGACTACCTTACAAGGTAAACTTATTTCTTCCATCTGATTCGAATATTTGAGAGGCATTAAATGTTCCTGGCCAAGAATTTGCAGTTTAAATCCTGATACTAGGGGTCATGTATCTAAGTTTTCCTCAAGTGTTTGGTTAATTGCCTCAGATTTTCAACTTGTCCTGTTCCTTGAAAGATTCAAAGCTAAATCAAGCCTTTTCAAGTATTCATTTGATCTTTTGGGTTTATAGGCATTTACTTAGCCCAAGTATGGAATAGATTGAGTAATATTCTGTGAACTACGTTTCAAGTTTTAACATGGTATATAGGTGCCTACATAATCAGGCAGTATCTTCTATAGTGATGGAACTATAGGCGAAATGGGTGGCGAAAGTTCTGTCTGGAGAGAGAAGCTTCCAACTCGAGACAAAATGTCATATTCGGTTGAAGAGCTTTACCGTCAATTGGATGTTAATTGTATTTCATTCTGGACATGGACTGACCTAGAATTTTAGGTTAGAGGCGAACCTATAAAATTTTAAGAGTATAAAAATAGATTTTTAATAAAAATACATAAAAAATTTAAATCATATATGAATTTTAAATTTTTAAAGGTCAACCACCCGATTTTAATCCATCCTGATTCGGGATAAAATTTGATTCCGGCCACTAAGCCACATGATGAAGCCGACAAAATGGCTGAGCCATTGATGCCTCAGCCCACCAAATTAAGATTAAAATAGTTGGAAAAAATATAGGGTTTTGGAATTAGGCCAAAAGTTACCAACCCCTATATTACCATTTTAATAGTGGCATTATTCGTTTACAAAAAAAAAAAATAGTGGCATTATTTTCATGGATAAACAAAGATTTTAGTGGCCAAAAAGAACCGAATATTTGCATTAAGATACTCTATCTTTGACAACGATGAACTTAATACTAATCTTTGCATAGGCAGCTTTGTTCGTGTAGCAGGTCGTTGACAATGGAGATCTCGCTACCAAAACGGTCAACCCAGTTTCTTTACCGAACCAGTAAGCCTACGATCGGTGGAGTGGGGAAAATGGGAGGCTCTTATAAGGTAGCGGTCATCGGTGGTGGCATTGCAGGGCTTGTTTCGGCCAGGGAGCTTGAACGAGAAGGTCACCGTGTCACTGTTTTTGAAAAGGCCAACAGAGTTGGTGGCACTTGGCTCTATGATCCACAGGTGGAGACCGACCTATTAGGCCTTGATCCGAATCGGGAAATAGTTCATAGTAGCCTTTACAGATCCCTTAGAGTTAACCTTCCTAGGCAGATCATGGGATTCTTGGACTATCCATTTGTGAAGAAAGAAGGTGGTGATCCGAGGCTTTTTCCGGGTCATGAAGAGGTGCTCAGGTTTATTGAAGATTTTGCTCGGGACTTTGGTTTGTTGGAGTTGATCCGATTCGGACATGAAGTGGTTCGGGTGGAGCGAGTTGATGAGGTCCGTCACGAGTGGATTGTTGAGTCTAGGACCCGAGAGACAGAGTCGAGTTGGGAATCGAAAGCGGGGTTGTTTGAGGCTGTGGTTATTTGCAATGGTAATAACACTGTACCAAAAATTGCAGAATTTCCGGGTATTCCAGTGTTGCCATTTCGAAATTTGCATTCAATTTTCTTAGAACAAGAAACTGTTGCAGAATTATGAAACCATTTTGGTCATGTTTTAGGCAAAGACACTTGGCCAGGGCTGCAAATGCATAGCCATAGCTACCGGACTCCTGAACAATTTAAAAACAAGGTATTGAACCATTTACAATCAGACCCTGTAGTTTTCTGCACGAATCTGCAAACATTGTGATTGCTTTTAAACTTCAGTATCATAAATCCTTACATCTCGACCCAAACAACATATAAACTGCTGTACTAATCTGGGTTTCCACAGATTGTAGTGCTCATCGGGAATGGACCGAGTGCCATTGACATTCTGAAAGAGCTCGCCCCTGTTGCAAAACAAGTCCATCAAGCTATTAGAAGACCTGGTTTTCATTTGAAAAAACCGGAAAATCATGATAACGCCTGGCAACATTCAATGGTTTGTTATTCATTTTGTCAATCAATTAAGTAGGTTTAAAGTTGAAGGCTGAAGCTGGTCATTTTTTTTATGTAGATTGCATGTGCACATGAAGATGGTAAGGTGGTATTCCAAGATGAATCAGTTGTCGTTGCAGATGCTATTATTCATTGCACTGGGTATTTTCTAATCTCGTTTATTTATCTGGAAAAACAATCTTATCTCTTGAAATACTTTGTCCTTTTTAAAGGAAAGAAAATCCATTGCAGGTACAAATTCCATTTCCCATTTCTCAGGACAAATGGGATAGTAAATGTGGACGACACCAATCGTGTTGAACCTTTGTATAAACATGTATTCCCACCAAGTTTAGCCCCTTGGCTTTATTTTGTCGGGCCAAACTACGAGGTAAGTTTCTTGTTGAAAGAGAACAGTAAATATATGATTGCACAATAAAAACTAATTATAAAGATTGATATGAAAATATTAAAAAAATTCACGGGCAGAGGAGTAGAAATTTATTAATGTCGAAAAATGACTAGGATATAAGAGAATTGTGACTTAGCACGTTTGTGGGTTATTCGAGTGAAAAAATATTTCATGCACTGACGGTAAAATTTTTTTTCTACAACCACCTTAATTTTAGGGTTTAAGAATTTAGTTTAGGATTTAGAATTTAAGGTTTATAAGATTTAGGTTTTAGCCTAATATTATTAAGGATTTAGGTTTTAATCTATAAACCTTACATTCTAACCACAAGCCCTAAATCCTTGAACCCTAAAATTAAGACACCTGTAGAAACAAAAAATTTTTACCGCCAATACATGGTATAATTACCATATTCGATTATATTTTAAACTATCTATTTATAGATATATACTTGGTTAGAAAGGAAATCTACTTTTAATCAAAGTATAACCGAAGAAGTGCAGTCATGTACGGAAAGTAGCTCTAGAGTCGTTTTAAGCTTTCTTCAACATGGTAAATAGATGCTTATGAAACCAGGGAGTACCGGCAGCAGTGATGGAATTACAAACGAGATGGGTGGCAAAGGTTTTATCAGGCATGCTGGAGCTACCAAGCCAGGATGTGTTCCGTTGAAGAACATACATTGTCGTGAGATGGAGAAGAACGGATGGCCGAAGCCTATTCTGAATCCTCAGCAAAATGGGGTTGGCACTTAAACGATTAGATCTCTGTGTTCTATCTGTTTGCTTACTGTGATTGAGCTGCTGTTCGCTGGTGGCAGTTTGAATATATAGGTTGGTTTGCTGCTCAGTTGGACATAAGGCCTCCGAATTGGTGGAACAAAGTCACGTTTTGGTCCATATTTAAAGCCAGATCACATTACGGTGACGATTATAGGGATGCATGGGATATTGATAAATGGATGCAAGAAATGGATTATCCCGATTGGCATCCACATAGCGACAGAGTCAAGATTTTTATATAGTAGATTTAAAAGTAAAGTATAAGATATAGAGCATTCTCATACCACTACAATAAATATTATTGATCACATACCCTAACAAGTTAAGTAGGTCAAATTTAATATTTTCTATAAAAAAATTTTATATTAGCTACTTGAAAACACCATACCCAACTAATCTAGTGGGATCCATTGCACCCCAATTTATATATTACATCCGCCTTTCTTCTTCCCATCTTTCCCAACCTCCCATCTTCCCCTTCTTCGCCACCTCCCATCTAATGATGAGACATCGTTTTCTTCATTTTGTCCGTCAGATTTTGTTTTGACTGCTGCGAATCTTGGTTTGGATCCTTCTTTGGCCATTAATGGTGATAGACTGATAGCCTTACTGTCATAGGAAACAGAGGCAACAACTGAACAAAACCAGGAAAATAACAGAGCAACCAACAAAGCATTCCACATTATAGGAAGCTTGAAGTTGGAGTTCATGGCCATGGCACCAAAAAAGAATATCAACAAACGACTCTCTTGTTTTACACAAAGCAGTAACCTTTTTTGCTTTATTCTACTCTTCACTATCTAGGATTCTTTTCTACAGGTGGAAAAACAATTGGTTATAAAAAGGTGAATGGAAACATAAGCTACAACCTAACATATTATTACAATGTTGTTGCCTATAACTTGAATTGAATTGGGTTTTCTTTTGTTCTGTTAGAGTTTTTAAGATCAAATGAAATGTGAGGCTTTGATTTTTTGCAGCTGGTTTGCCGCTTCATTTATAAGCGCTAAATCACGAGGGTTTGAAAGTGAAATGCTGGACGGATTTTTGGGTATTTTGGAAGAAGACGATGGGGGCATTTTGGGTATTTTGAGAAATATAATTAAATTAATAAATATTTTAATATACTCTCTGTCTCACTCAATATGTTCCTTTTTGTGTTTTAAAATTATCAATTAAAATGTCTAATTGAAAAACTCAACAACTTTTAAAATACATATTTCCTTTTATACCCTTTCTTTATTTTACAACAAAACAAAATTTAATTTTTTAAGGGTAAAATTGTGGTTCAATTATTTTACATCATAATTCTTACACAATTTTTTCTCTTAAAATTGCGTAAAAAGTCAACAATAGACACTCTTGATGGACGGAAATAGTATTTATTTTACTTTTTATTTTATTTAAAAATTTAAAAATAAAAAAATAACGTGGCGTATTCTGATTAGTCAGGACAAATTTTTTTTAACGTTAAGAAACAATATGAGGGATGGCAAAAATGTTAAAGGTCAAAAGTGGTTAAAAAAATATTTTAGAAGACAAATTAAAAAATAAATAAAGTTTAGGAAAAAAAAGTGTATTAAGCCTTTATTTTATAATACAATAAATATTTTTTATATCTAAATTAGTGAAAATAGCACTTAAAACAAACACTGTCAATATTGCAGTAAGATAGTACTTGTTGTCTTCAGAGAATTATTAGGTGTTAATTTCATTTCAATTGGATTAAAATATTGATTTCAGCCGCTAAGCTACATGATGAAGCAGACAAAATCATTGAGGATGATGCTTAGTCCACAAAGCTTAGATGACAACGATGTAAACAGTATTATATATTTTTTTTGACAATAATGTAATAAATAATCTTTGAATGGAAACAACTTTATTTAAGGCTCATTACCAGCATCAATCATTTAGCAAATAGTGCTGAAAATGAGAGAATCTTATAAGGTAGCAGTCGTCGGCGGTGGCATCGCCGGGCTACTCACGGCCAAGGAGCTACAAAGAGAAGGTCACCATGTCACTATATTTGAAAAGGCGGACAAAGTTGGTGGCACATGGCTCTATGATTCACGGGTAGAGACTGACCCGTTGGGCCTTGACCCGAATCGGGAAATAGTTCATAGTAGCCTTTACAGATCCCTCCGAGTTAACATCCCTAGGCGGTTTATGGGTTCCTTGGACTATCCATTCTTGAAGAGAGAAGGTGGGGATCCGAGGTCTTTTCCGGGTCATGAAGAGGTGCTAAGCTTTATTGAGGATTTTGCTAGGGACTTTGGGTTGATGGAGTTGATTCGGTTCGGGCATGAAGTGGTTTGGGTGGAGCGAGTCGATGAGGTGAGTCACGAGTGGGTTCTTGGGCTTAGGATTCGAGTGGGTGTGTCAAGATGGGAATCGAAAGAGGAAGTGTTTGAGGCTGTAGTTGTTTGCAATGGTAAACACACGGAGCCAAGAATTGCAGAGTTTCCGGGTATTTCATTCACTTCTAATGTATGTATGTATGTAAGTAATTCATACTATATATATATATATATCATTTGTGCCAACGTTTTCAGGGAGAGATACTTGGCCAGGACTACAATTGCATAGTCATAATTATCGGATTCCAGATCAGTTTGAAAATAAGGTATGAACCGTAAACAATAAAAAAATCAACATTAATTATAATTACAACATAATCCGAGTCTAAAATTATGATTCAAGTCAAGTCGAGTTAAGAAATTCGATCTTTTTCGAGTCAAAACAAGTTTTGCTCACCCCTACATTATCCTATATATGAATCGACGAACGTAGAAAGTTTTCGAACTTTGGTATAATTAAGTCATCATAACAAACAAGTTATTAAAACAATTATGGGTTATGCGTGACAGATAGTGGTGGTCATCGGGAACGGGCCGAGTGCCGCCGACATTTTGAAAGAGATCTCCCCTCGTGCAAAAGAAGTTCATCAGATTATTAGAAGACCTAATTTCCTGTCAAAAAGGCTGGAAAATCATAACAACGCCTGGCAGCACCCCAGGGTTTCTTCATCATTTTATCAATTAGTCAAGCTAGTTAACTTTATATAGCTTATTTCTCTCTCGACAGATTGTAACTTTTTATGCAGATTGAATGTGCACATAAAGATGGTAAAATAGTATTCGAAGATGGTTCGCTCATGGATGCAGACATTGTTATTCACTGCACTGGGTATCCAAATATTTTCTATTTTTCTCAGGAAAATATTTGATCTTTTTCAATCCTCTAAGGAAAAAAATCTGTTACAGGTACAAATACAGTTTCCCATTTCTTAGGTCGAATGGGATTGTAACTGTGGATGACAATCGTGTTGGACCTTTGTATCAACATGTATTTCCACCAAGCTTAGCCCCTTGGCTTTCTTTTCTTGGACTACCTTTTAAGGTAAACGTTTAAATATGATCAATTTTACGTCTTCGGTTAAACTGTATTTTAGAGTTTTAACGTTGTGAATAGATGTTTACACAATCAGGCAATGCCCGGTATGGTGATAGAATTACAAGCAAAATGGATAGCAAAAGTTTTGAGTGGGAAGGTAAAGCTACCGACACAAGAAGAGATGGCAGATTCCGTTGAACAGCATTACCGCCGATTGGAGAAGAAGGGATGGCCCAAACATTATACACATAATCTCGAGGAAGACGAGGTTTTCCGCTTTCCACAACCAAATGATCTATGTGTGTGTCTGTTTTCCTCTCTACTTATTGTGTTTGTCGTTGTGTGGTGTGCAGTTTGAGTATAAAGCTTGGCTTGCTGCTCAGTCAGACATAAGTCTCCCAGAACTGTGGAAGAACATAACGTTATGCCGCCTCTTGAAAGCGAGATCGGATTACGGTTCCGATTATCGGGATATATGGGATGTCGATAAATGGATGCAAACAAATGCATTCTTGTGATTGATTGACATCACAGACCATAAATCAAGATGTCTTAGTCTTGTTTACAGATTTAAGGTTTCTGTTTTTCTGTATGTTCTTTGAATGTAATTTTCAGCTTAAAGATTGAGGATTGAGGATTTATTTGATCAGCTTAAAGATGCAGCAGTATTTTTCAAGGATAAATCTTCAACTAGGGTTATTATCAAAATAAGGTTAAGGAAGAAAATGTAACGAAGACAGGATTCAGAACTCGTTATGGACATTACGAGTTTCTGGTGATGCTGGTTAGACATACAACTACCTCTGTTGTATTCATGGACCTGATGAATAGGGTCTTCCAATCCTATTTGAATCAGTTTGTTGTGGTTTTCATAAATGATATTTTAGTTTATTCAAAGACCAAAGTTGAGCAAGATTACCATCTTCGTGTCGTACTATAAACTTTAAGAGATTCGCAGCTTTATGCCAAGTTTTCTAAATGTGAGTTCTGGTTGTTAGGAAAGTCTCGAAAGATTAAAGAAAGTTTGGATTGAACCACCAGTTCTAATTCAACCAGAACCAAGAAAAGAATATACTATGTACAGTGATGTATCTCTTTATGGTTTAAGTCGTGTGTTGATGCAAGAATGTTGTGTCATAGCTTATGCATCAAGGCAACTCAAAATTTATGAAAGGAACTATTCAACACATGACTTGGAAATGGAAGCTATCATTTACTTTGAGAATCTGGCGACATTATTTATATGGTAAAATGTGTCATATTTATACAGATCATGAAAGTTTAAAGTATCTGATGACGCAAAAGGATCTGAATCTGCGACAACGAAGGTGGATTGAATTTTAAAGGATTATGATATGGTTATCGATTACCACCCTAGAAAGGCTAATGTAGTCGCAGATGCTCTTAGCCGGAAGACATTATATGCTCTGCGCATGATGAATATACAGTTGTTTGTGGGACGAGATAGTTCCTTAACAACAGAATGTTAGTTAAAGTCAACTTTATTGGATCAATTCAAAAATTTACAGAACTTTAAAACGGGTACCTTCTAGATTATTTCAGTCTATCTATATTCCCTAATGGAAATGGGAACGAGTAACAATGGATTTTAAAACGGGATTGCCAGCTAAATTAAGTAAAAAGAATTCAATATGTGACATTATGGATTGTCTGAAAAAGTTTGATCGCTTTATTCTAGTTTGAATGGATTATTCGCTGAATAAATATGCAGAACTTTATGTTTAAGAGACAGTAAGATTATATGGTGTCTCAACATCGATAGTGTCAGATAGAGACACAAGCTTTACTTCAAGGTATTGGGGTACGTTATTTGAAGCTTTAAGTACTAAATTAAATTTTAGTACAATTTTTCATCCGCAAACAGATGGACAATCTGAGCGGATCATACAGATTTTGGAGGATATGTTACGAGTTTGTGTAATTGAGATTGCGGGATCATGGGAAACGTACTTGCCTTTGGCTGAATTTTCTTACAACAATAGTTATTAAGCAAGTGTCAAGATGGTATATGGAAGAAAATACCGAACTTCTCTAAATCGGTTCGAGTTACAAAATAGAAATGTTCAGAATAACTCAAATATTGGAATAGTTGATTTAACAGAAGACATGGAGAATAAAGTAAAGATTATTCAGCAAAATTTTAAGGCAGCCGTGGATTGACAAAAGGCCTATACAAATAAGAAGACAAAAGGAACCAATGGCTTATCAATTGGCTTTACCTCCAGATAAGAACAAGACTCATTATGTGTTTCATGTATTTATGCTTCTGAGGTATTGATCGGATTCTTCACATAAAGAGATTAGACTACAACCAGGTTTGACGTATAAAGAAGAACTAGTGAAAATCCTAGTATACAAAGTTAAAGAATCAAGGGACAAGAAATTTCTACTAGTTAAAGTCCTCGGGAGAAATCATAAAATAGAAAAAGTCATTTGGGAAACTGAAGAGAGAATGAATAAGCAATATACAAAGTTGTTTGAAATGGGTAAACGTTGAAAATTCGAGGACAAATTTTTCTTAAGGGGGGGAATTGTAATATCCCAATTCTTTCTTAGTGACTAAAATGTAATTTTTGAAAGTTTAAGGGGTTAAAGTGTAAACTTTGGAAAATTTTAGGGACCAAACTTAGGATGAATTATGTCACGTATATAAATCATGCTGAGTATATGAATCATGACACGTATATGAATCATGACACGTATATGAATTATGTCATATATACAAATTATATTACATATATGAATTATGCCATGCATATGAATCATGCCATGTTTACTTACTATGTCATGTATATGAATCATGTCATGCAAATGAATTATATATGTGGATGATGCCATGTATATGAAACATGCTATGTATATGAACTATATTATGTACATGATTTATTGATAATGATTGAGTATTGGAAACTAGATTAAGATAGAAAAACTATGACTTGCACTTGAATATTAGTTGACTATGAAAACCTTGATGGTACAATACTACTTTAGACAAAAACTATGATAGGTTAATGTCTAACATGTATTGCTTTATTTTATATTTTGATAAATAAAAATATTGCCTCACTAAGTTCGTACTTAGCGTGTGATGTTGTTTCACACGTAGGTTCTCCGAGATGAGCTTAAAGAGGACCTGCTTATTTTGGAAATATCAAGTTATTAAGTGATTACGATATGTACATCTTTAAAGTAGATGATATCTAGTGGCATGTACCAATGTTAAAGTATATGTTAATAAGAATGCATGAGTTAAAGAAATGGTTTGCTTGAAGTAGCTATGAATTCTAATATAGTTAAAATGATGTTTAACCCTGATCGCGTAAAAATTTTAAAATCAAGAAAGGGTCTAGGCAGTGTACATAGTTTTCACCCTGAATTATATTTTTACTTCAATAACTCAATTATAAAATTTATAAACCAACTCAGGGTCAAAATAGCTGCAATAGACTAACATAGTTTTCAATTCAAAACCGGGAAAGGGTTAAACTCCAAAAATTAATTTTGGTATATATAAAAAAAGAAATTTACAAGTTAGGATTTCTTTCAATGACTCTGTAACATCTTTAATGTATATTCAGCTTACGAGTATACGTTAAGGGTGTTACAGAATGACCCACAAATATCAATATGAATTAATTCTAAGACATCTGTAGAACGATTGATACCTAATCTCTTAGTTTTGGTCTACTTTCCTTTGATGCAATCAACACAAACATTAAATTCTGTGAAGTCAAGGGACTCTAAAATACCATTAGACGCAAGATGCTCAATCCTACATTTTGATGTATGACCTAAGCATTTATACCATAATGATGCTGAATTTCTTTATTTAATTTTCGCTTAGTACCACGTGATTCCACATGCAAGGTTTCATTATAGGATGCAATTGTATCTAACAAATAAAAGTTGTCATAAGCATTTAAATAACCAATTCCAACAATACTTGAATTTAAAGACAAAGTAAATTGATTATTTCCAAATGAACAATAATAACCAAATTTGTCCAACAAAGAAGCATAAACTAAATTTCGCCTAAAAGACGGAACAACAAAAGTGTCTTTAAAATCCAAATAAAAATCAGTTCCTAATAACAACCTAAAATGCCCAATTGCTTCCACTTCCACCAATTTCCCATCACCCACAAAGATGTTTCTTTTACCACCACTTAGATTTCAGTAGCTCAGGCAACCCTGCATAGAAACACTTATGTAAGTAGTAGCACCAGAATCCAACCACCAAGTGTTTCTAGGTACTCAAGCTAAATTAACCTCGAAACTGACCAAAGTAAGATTCATACCTTTCTTTGCACGTCATGCGTGATATTTGGTATAATCTTTCTTCACGTGTTCAGGCTTGTCACAAAAGAAACAATTATTTGGAACTTTCTATTGTTTCTTTTGAGCTGGACCTTTATCAGCTTCATTCTGATATTTTCTTTTCTTGCCCTTGTCTTTAGAGGCACTGGACAAATGAGCACTTTCAATTTTCTCACGCTTCAACTTTTCTTCCTCTTGAACACAATAAGAAATGAGCTCATTTAGAGTCCACTTCTCCCTTTGACAGTTGTAACTAATTTTAAATTGATTAAACTGCACAAGAAGCGATACCAAAACCATAAGGACGAGTAAATCATCAGAAAACTCGATTTGAAGTGCCTTAAGTTTTGAAGAAATATGAGACATTTCCATAATGTACTCCCTTATATTTCTTTGACCCTTGTACTTTATAGACATCAATGAATTCAGAAGTGATGTCATCTCAACCTTATCGTTTTTAACAAAACGTTGCTCAATATTATCAAGGAAATCTTAGCCTGAATAATCTCTTCAGATTCTGCGCCCCTAAAGGTTCCGGAATGATGTGTTTCATGATCATCAGACTCATACGATTAGAACGTTCCCACCTCTCAAAATCCTTTTTGCATCAGGGGTGCTTGCCGCAGTGAGAGGTGCATGTTGTTTTTCCCTTAATGCAAGGTCTATGTCCATACAGCCAACCACTATCAGTAAGTGCATTTTCCATTCCTTGAAATTCATCCCATTAAGCATTGGTATAGAATTGATATTAGCAGATATTGTGGCAACAGAAGAACTAGCTGAATATAGAATAAAAAATAATAAATAAATAAATATGCTCACACCAATAATTCACAAGTAAACAAATAAATTCGAAACAATGACTAATTCCCCTCAAGATACCAAACACAACATTAATATCAAGTCTTTGGACAGTAATATTAATTGTAAGCGGTACTCTTGTTGTAGCAATCAAACATTGACAATAAACCATGTCGAACAATAAGTTAATCTTTGGACTAACGTATTGCACACATAAATTACCTTATAATTGTCACACATTTATTACCACATATGTTATTTGAAATTTGGCCAAATATTAATTTTTCTTTGGGCCAATTAATAAACACGTGAATTACAAAAACACAAACATCTTGATATTTTAAATAAGTTAATCTACGCAGAAGCGGTCACTTTGGTGACATTGTGTTTTAATTAACCCACTAAAATATCAGACATAGCCAAAACATGAATTTATCTGTTTCTAAAGATTTATCTTAATACCCAATGATCAAAACTAAAATTTTGATCCAACCGAATTGAAAATATATTTTAAATAAAATATATATTTCATACTTGAGTTTACTATATGCGACTACTAACGTAAAAACAATACAAAAAATAAGAGCAGGTTCATACTAAAAAATAGTTTACTATAATTAATGAATACATGGCATAGCACGAATATTCATTACTTATAAAAATCCTAAATTAAAGAACTAATAGAGGAACATTAAAGCCTTTATTGCGTAGAAACATCATTTGCCAATTCCCATTTACTGACGCAACAAAAAGGTATCGCACATGGTGAATAAACAAACAGATAAGACAGAATATACAAATCAATCGAAATTTTAAGACGTATTAAGATCGAATCTTAATTTAATATCCAATTTTTTGATTAATAGCAATCAAATAATGTTCATGCCGACAAAACCCAAATCACCATAAATACACAGGAAAAAAATTCAAATCGACAAACAACAATGGAAGATAATTAACCCAAAAAATTGATCTCAATGATTCGACATAACCTGGCACTGATGCCACTTGTTAGAGCCAAAATATATTCATACGAATAACAAACTCAAGATCCATACATGTCAAATCATTAAGAACAAAGACTAGATTTGCGGAAGCGTACCTAAATCCATCAATGTAGATTTTTAGAGAAGATTTAATCTTCCAAGAAGATAGGTTACTTCTTGCCACACAACTCTCTGGCGTGGAAAGGAAAAAGATATACAAGTTAACCTATATCTTGGGGACCACTACCCCTTTATATAAACTGAATTAAAAACAGTTTATTAATATTTACAACGCTGCCCCTCATTGAGTTATAAATCTAACTTATGATACCTACACTTTTAATTACATGATAATTTAGTACCTAAAACACGTGTAACATAATTGATCACTTAATTACATGTTAAATTTTATAATAGCAACATACATTAAACATATGTGCCCACTTGAATTTAAATCCAACAGGTGATCCGATGCATTTTCCGGGTCTTGAAGAGGTGCTCAGGTTTCTTGTGGATTTTGCTCGGGACTTCGGGTTGATGGAGTTGATTCGATTTGGACATTAAGTGGTTCGGGTGGAGCTAGTCAATGAGGCGAGTCACGAGTGGATTGTTGCGTCTAGGGCTCGAGAAACGGACTCATAATGGGAATCGAAAGAGGAGGTATTTGAGGCTGTGGTTATCTGCAATAGTAAATCCACGGAACCAAAAAATGCAGAATTTTCAGGTACTTAAAAGCTACTATTTTTCCTGAAACATGACAGAAATAAGCTACTAATCTTGTCACATCCACCATTTTTATCTTGTAATTAACCCTTCTGTCATGTTTTAGGCAGAGACACTTGGCCGGGACTGCAAATGCATAGCCATAACTATCGAACTCCTGAACAGTTTGAAAACAAGGTATTGAACCATACTGGTTAGGAATTCTCAACCCAGAGAGCACACAAATTGCTATAATAATCATGTGTTCTGGTACACAGATAGTGGTGCTTATCGGAAACGGACCGAGCGCCACCGACATTCTAAGAGAGATCTTCCCGCTTGCAAAACAAGTTCATCAGGTTGTTAGAGGACCTAGTTTCCAGTTCAAAAGGCTAGAACAACATGATAACGCCTGGCAGCATTCAATGGTTTCTGAACAATTTATCATGTAATTAAGCATGTTTAAACTTAAACTTTTTTCGCTAATAGATTGTTACTTTATACAGATTGAATGCGCACATAAAGATGGAAAAGTTGTATTCCAAGATGGATCAATTGTTGATGCCGTTGTAATTATTCATTGCACTGGGTATTTCCTGAAATATTCGAACTCTTTTAATTTATTCGGAGAAATAATTTAATTTCTTAAAAATACTTTGCCCTTCTAATCCTTTCTCTACTGCAGGTACAAATTCCATTTCCCTTTCCTTAAGTCAAAATGGGATTATTACGGTAGATGATAATCGTGTCGGAGCTCTGTATAAACATGTATTTCCACCGAGCTTAGCCCCTTGGCTTTCTTTCGTAGGATTTACAAGGTAAACTTTCTATTTGTCCCGCATATTCAGTGCTTTAAATTTCATTAATGTTCTGGTTTATAACATCAGGCAGTGCCGGCTGTCGTGATAGAATTACAAGCGAAATGGATCGTAGAAGTTGTATCAGGCAAGTTCGAGTTGCCGAAACAGGAAGCGATGACACATTCTGTTGAAGAATTTTACAGTGAGATGGAGAAGAAGGGATGGCCCAAGCATCATACTCATAATCTTTTGTATAAGAGGTCGGCAAATAAGCAACCAATTATATATTTCTATCTGTCTATCTATTTATCTACATTTTTGCCTGCTTATTATTTTGTTAATGTGTTGTTATTTGGCGGCAGTTTCAATATATTGGATGGCTTGCTGCTCAGTTGAACATAAGGCCTTCGAATTGGTGGGAAAATGTAACATATCAATCCGTCATGAAAATGATATCGTATTATGGTAGTGACGGGTTTCAAGATGCATGGGATATTGACGAATGGACGCAAGAAATGGATTCTCCAACGGATGAGTGTCTACCACGTGCGTCGAATACCGCTTAACATTACTAACGCTGAACATCATTAAATTTTTTAATAAAGATTAAAAATCTTAAGGACTAAATTTATAATTAAAATTATTTCAAAAGAAAATTAAAAATTAGATTTAATAAACCTTTTATATTTTTATAGTATTTTTAATTAATATATTAAAATCAAATATTCCAAAATCTCCATAGCAAAAGCCCTAAACTCTAACCCTTTAATAAACCTCAATGCGTTAGTTCAGTAAATGAACCTTGAATTCAATTCAGCGATGCAACTATTCTAAAAAGATGGCATTCAACAAATTTACTATTCGAAACCCAAAAGTAAAAATTTAGACTCAAGGAAATAACGAAACCGGAAACTTAATCGATTCGTGCAATCACATATGACAGTCAGGTTGGGTTTAGAATCTAATGTAATTAGCGGCGGCGGCAACTGTGACGGCGATAGAAGGGAAGGGATTGGGTTTAGAGTTTTGATATTAAGAAGATTTTGTGATATTTAATTTTAATATATCAATTAAAAATACTAAAAAATATATAAAAGGTTTATTAAATTTAATTTTTAATTTTTTTGAAATAATTTTAATTATAAGTTTAGACCTTAAGATTTTTAATCTTTATTAAAAAAAATTAATAGTGTTCAGCGATGTATTGCGTTAGTGATGTTCAGCGGTGTACGACGCCCGTCGTAGAATTTTCCTTCTCCAACTTGTACACACAATAAATCAAATAAATGAATCCCATAAATAATGATTGGGAGCAAATATAGATGTATGCAGGTTTGTGCTCTATTTAGGGGTGTTCATCATCGGATCCGATTTTTTTGGATATCCAGTTTTTCGAATTGGATATCCAAATTTTCGGATCGAATCAACGGATAATCGAATCGGATCGGTCGGGTTGAATATTTTTGAACGCCCTTAGCTCCATTCCTGATTTGAACAGAGTTTTTAGCATCAGTACGTTCAATTACTGACTATCAACAAAGTGTTAACTAAGGGTCGAAACTCGAGACGATGTTAATTGAAGGTTTAATATCAAATTATTTATCATTCCACTCATGGTTTCACGTCAATCGAAATATATTTTTTGGTAAAAAAAATTATGGTTCATTTTTTACTCTCTCTTAATTTATTTTAACCACAACTAAATTATTACAATAAGGCTCAGTTATTAGAGGTGTTTATGGGTTCGGTACGAATTTCTATAGACAATAGTATTGTTATATTTTGACTTAAATTCTAATTTGTAATTAAGTTGGGTTTTATTGTAATTCTAGTGGTCGAAGATTACTTGGTAATTATGATTTACTTTAATGAGTAAATATCTATTTTAGGTAGTAGATCTTATTGAATAAGGTTTCTTGGTGACCAAATATTTGGGTCTATAAATATAGACTAAGTGTAACCCTTTGAATTATGAGAGAATGAGAGAACAAGAGAGGGAGAATTACTCTGGAGAGATGTAACAACTTTTATGTTCTCTACAACTATTATGCCTACGTTGTAGAAATGGGTATTGTAGGGATGTTGGGAAGAGTGTTTTGGTTCCACCAGGTCATGGGATTTGTACACCGGGTTTTGGGATTACATGTGTTATCATGTATTTGTACTCTTCGTGTTCTCTACGTTAATAGTGGATTGATTTCTCTCGTCCGTGGAGGAAGGTTATGCTGAACCACGTTAAATCTTGTCTCTTGTGTATGTGTTGGTCTATGCCGTTATCGCTTTAGTTATTTTGCCGCATACCAAATTCCTAACAAATGGTATCAGAGCTATGGTTCGAGCTGCGCGATTGTGGAAGAATTTTTGCTGCGGATTTTGCGGTGCGATGTTGGAGACATGTCAGAGGAGTATTGCTGCAACAAGCTTTCAATTCCAGTGGGAGTAATTCTCAAAATTCAATGGTGCTTCAACGAATACTACGTGAGAATTGGAGTTGTTGAACACTTGGCGGCAATGCTTCAATAGATATTTGACTTACGTAAAAATTGAAGTTGTTGAAGACTTGATGACCAATGCTCAAATAGAATTTGTGTCAAGGGGGAGATTTGTCATATTTTGACTCAAATTCTAATCCGTAATTAAGGTGTGTTTTATTGTAATTCTAGTGGTTGAAGATTACTTGGTAATTAGGATTAACTTTAATGAGTAAATATCTATTTTAGGTAAGAGATCTTATTGAATAAGGTTTCTTGGTGACCAAGTATTTGAGTTTATAAATATAGACTAGGTGTACCCTTTGAATTACCTTTTGAATTATGAGAGAATGAGAGAACAAGAGAGGGGGAATTACTTTAGAGAGATGTAACAATTTTTAGGTTCTCTACAACTATTGTGTCTACGTTGTAGAGATGAGTATTGTAGGGATATTGGGAAGAGTGTTTTGGTTCCACCGGGTCATGGAATTTGTACACCGAGTTTGGGGATTACATGAGTTATAATGTATTGTACTCTTCAGGTTCTCTACGTTGATAGTGGATTGATTTCTCTCGTCCGTGGAGGTAGGCTATGCTGAACCACGTTAAATCTTGTCTCTTGTGCATGTCTTGGTCTATGTCGTTATCGCTTTGGTTATTTTGCCGCATAACAAATTCTTAACAAGTATATTTCATATTTATTCAAGTTCGATCCATCTCAAAATATGGCCCTTAAGTTTTGTTTGAACTTGTATGTATTTATAAATGGTTAATCTAAATTTATTTCCGGCTAGTCGATATTAATTTTTAAAATCTTTGAAAACTAGTCATGCTATTTTTTGAAAAAAAATATCCTTAAAACGGTTCGCGTTTTTAATTTTGCAAGATGTTCCAAGAATCCGAATCTCCAGACCACATTTTACTTTGAAAAACTATAATGCAAGGATGTAAGATAATTTCAAGATGAGATAACTATTGCTTGCACTCAAAATTTTAAGATAAGTTAATTATTGCAGTAATATATTAGAGGAAATCTCTTAGTTGATAGCCGATGCTGTCCAAATCTGTTTGGAACTGCATCAAAAATCATTGTTTATATAAACATTACGGTAAACTATATCAAATACCACTGAATTTTAGGCGTTATATCGTTCATACCATTAAACTTTCAATATGTTTAATTATAAACTAAACTTTGGTTTTTTCAATTATACCATTGAACCGTGAACTCGGTAACAACATGATGATGCGTACAAAACAATCTCATTTTGGTGTGGCTATTGTGTCCAAAACAACGTCATTTTATGCATTAAACTTTAGGGGTGTATTGATTTTATTACTAAATTTTAAAACCATTCGTGGCAAGATTGATATCAAAATTTTCGTATTTCACTCTTTTCTATTCTTCGGATTGATTTCCCATGAAATCCACTCAGAACCAATGAAATTAAACAAAAAAAAAACATTTTTGAGGGTTTGAGGGCATTCTCATATATGAGGGGTTTGATGTTTTTTTTGTTGAAAATATGAATGGTGAGAAGCATTGTTTTGATAAGAAGAATAACATACCTCAAAACTAGCATTATCGGACAATCACCAAAGGAAATCAGAGTATTAGCATGTAGGACCTTTTAATGAATTTTCGTCGTTTTTGAGTGGATTTCATAGAAAATCAATCCGAGGAGAAAAATGGGAGTGAAATACGAATATTTTGATACTAATCTTGTCGCGAATAGTGATCGGTGGCAGGCGGCGATTGGTCGGCAACAATGGCCAGGATGTTCAATGGAAAAAAATATAGAATCATTTTAAAGTTTATTGGCAAAATCAATACACCCCTAAAGTTCAATGCCTAAAACAAAATTGTTTTGAGCATCAATAGTGTGATAACGGAGTCGCCACCGGTCCTTTTAAAATAGGCAGAATGGAAACTTAAAAGCAAATCAGAGATTACGAAATCTCAAGTTACGAGCGGGGAAAGATTAGCACCCCACAACGCCCGTAGAACGGAGCTTATTTGGTCACTAATATTTAAAGCTCTATGCTAATCCTAATTAAGGTGTTTATTTTAATCCCGATTAATTACATCTAACGGTGTGATTTATGAACCTTATTTAGGGTCTAACCTAAGTAACAATTTTATTATGGGATCAAATTAATGGTTAATCCTAATAGAGGTAATACTAATATTACAATTAACTATAGGTATTAATTATTAAAATAATGAATCTAATTAAAGAATTTTCATTTGGGTTTAATTCCTAAGATTATATGGTGATAAAAATGAATTAAATCGCATAAAAAACATAAAATGAATGCATAAAAAATGAGGACCAAATTAAATAAAAAGAAATTTAGAAGCAAAATAAAAAGAAAAGGGATAAAATTGAAAGGAACGAAAGTTGGAGAGCCGCGGTACTAGATCCACAAGAGAAGTGCACGGGTCGTAATTCAAATTCGAAACGGTTCGCGGGTTAGTATAAATAGCCAAAATAAGAAACGTCATTCATTTTCCCTCTCTGCCAAACGAATCAATCCGAGCCCTATCATTTTTCTTTGAAATGTTCGTCATTGTTCTTCATGAACATGAAGAGCTCCGCCGTGGTTTTCAGAATTCGACCGTGCGCCCGTGGGTTTTCATCGACTGTCCTTCGTCTCTGACTCCGACGAACACGCCTCTTAGGCTAGTGATTCGACGATTTTAGACGGCGGCTCTTCTGATGATTTGAATGGTAAAACCCGCCCTTTCCTCTTTTTTTCTGAAATTGTTCGTATAAACATATATATAACTGCATAATATACCTCCAAGAATCGGATTGCTTCTTGTATTATTGCTCAAAATTTCGGTGTACAAGTATTGTTATATGCTTGTCTCTGTGTGTTTACAACTAGCTTTTATAGCTGAGTTACAGTAATGAAAAAGGGAAAGATCTTTGATTCTTTTTCCGAATTACAATCTAATTTTTTTCTTTTTTTTGAACTAATTTGATTCTCGATGAGAATTTTCTCGCCACTCAAAGATTTCAATAGAGGGATGGCCTTCGATACAGCGGCAGAAGCGATCTCCTTGTTCGTGGAAAATATCCCAGCGAAAATGCAATGGACAGGTCTTTGGCATATGTTTGCACGACATGGTGACGTTGTTGATACTTATATTGCGAGAAAACTAAGCAGAGGAGGGAAAAGGTTTGGCTTTGTAAGAATGGGTTACAATGATGATGCCATGAGGGTGATAGAGAGATTAAATGGTTTCTCAGTTTACGGTTTTAGACTATCGGTTAAACTCGCCAAGTTCAAAGGAGGATTCACAAATCAGAAAAAGAACACTACTGATGGAATAGGGACGTCGAGACAAAATGGACGTTCAAAAGGTGGGCTAGCTGACAAAGACCAGAATCAAGAGTCGAAATCAACCCAAAAAAGTACGGGAGAATTTGGATATACTTTTCAGAGAATGAAGACGATCAAGAGAATAACGGGTCATGTAGAGGAGGCGGATCTCTGGAAAATAAAGCGGTGCTTGGTTGGCAAAATGGCGACTGTTGCAAGTATTCAAAGCATCTTAACAAGACTCCATCAATGGGGTTTAGATGGCATTAAAGTGCAGCGGATGGGTGGCAAAACCTTTCTCCTTTCGATCGAAGACGAGGATCTATTCATTATGTTAGAGGACTTAAACTGGTCTTACCTGAAGGAAATTTTCAGCACAGTGATCCCTTGGTCGGAATAAAAAAAAAGACCGAAGCGGGCGACCTGGATAGAAGTGTCGGGGATGCCCCTCCATTGTTGGAACGGAACAACGCTTAAAAGAGTGGCTGAACTATGGGGATCCTACGAAGCTCTAGGTGAGAATGCTAACCATGTTTTGGACTGCGAAAAAGTCTCCATTTTGATCACCACTAAACAATTAGATAGAATTGAGGAGTTGGTGGAAATTGAAGCTGGGGGAGAACTTTACGTCATCAACGTGGTGGCACTGGGGTTTAAGGATAATAGCATGGTGTTACCCTCTACCGCGAAATTGTGCAATGTAAATTCGAGATCGGTAAGCAGCTCTGGGTCCTCATCGAAAGCAGTTGAAAAGTCATCGTCGGAAGCAGCTGAAGAGTCATCATCAGCCGAAAATTCAAATTTTGGACTCTGTAGAAGATGCTGCATTAAATGCAGTATTCATCGGAAACGATCACAAAGATGGGGGTGGCCAGGCGAGCAAGGAAATTGGACGACAGCTAGGAGAATCAGAATTCATGGGATGCAGAATCGATGCATCACCTTTAAAGCCGGCTGAAGAAAAAGCTAATATGCACGTGTCAATGATGACAATCAAAAAGCTGCGGCGGATCAATTCAGTCAGTCCGGGGAGGTTAACACAGAGATGGATAAAATTCATTCTCAAAAGGAAATTACCAAAGGACTCAGTTCTTCTTGGGCTGAAGTGGTTGCCAATAAGCGTGGTGTTGATGACAGCCCACTTACATTGGACGCATATTTGGAGGAGAAGGATGTGGAGCCGGGCTCTACCAAAACTTTAGATGTAGTCGAGGAGAATATATTAGAGGAAGGTCTCCAAGTCACCAATAGGGCTTTGAAAGGTGTTAGTGTAATGGGCTTGGGATCGGATGGTAATGCAGCATGTGGAGATATATCGAAAGATAATGCCCAAATCGGGGATACAGTCCAGAGTGATAAAGAAAGTCTGGGGGGGGCAAAGTGATGATGAAGATCCAAGGGCTTTCTTTCAAGAAATGCCTTTAATCAAAAATAAAAAGAAGGATAAGAGATATGGCTCTCTCTTGGACTATCAAGACAAAGCATTGTCTGAGTTAGAAAGAAAAAAGAGCCTTCAGAAGAAACAAATTGACTAAGAAGAACCTGGAAGCTTCGAATTTGTCAGGGAGGTCTCTATCAGATTCTGATCTTGCTGCAAGGTGGAATGCGGCTACGAAAGAGGCAAGGAAGACTTTGAAATTGGGAAAGAAGATTGGCATGCAAGTTGAGGGTGATGAATGGGAGGTTGTTAAAGAGCTAACATTGTTAGTACAAAATTAAGGGGCAACGACGTGGATGTGATCTCTTCAGGGGAAAATGCTGGTAGAAAGGGGTGAAGATCTTGTCATAGAACGATGGGGGATTGGGGAAGGAATCTAAGAAAGCGGGAGTAAGGAAATTATTTATGGGGCAGAGATTTGAGTTGGTTCTTCTATAGGAAACAAAGAAAGAATATTTTAAGGAGGAAGAGATACTGGAATTATGGTACGATAATGAAGTGGAATTTAGTTTCTCACTAGCGGATGGTATCAGGCGGGCTGTTAACAATTTGGGACACTACAAAACATAGGGTTAACAATAAGATGGTGAATCAGAGTTACTCAGCTTTGAGAAGAGAATGGTTTCAGGAAGGTGTTGCAATCACAGTGGTTAATGTTTATGCTCCATGAAATTTGAGACAACAAGGGGACTTTTGGAAGGAACTGAAGGATTTAAAAAATACTAACTAAGAGATGTGGTTAATTGGAGTCCCCTCCAACGCTATTAGAAGCAGAAGTGAGAGAAGCGGTTGTGTGGAGATACAGTCAGGTGTTATGAAAGGTTTATGGTTGATATCGGTAGCTGCTGCGTTGTGGAGCATTTGGCTTGCACGAATCGATAGAACATTCAATGGTAATACCTTATCTTTAAAGGATATTTTATTCAATACTAAGATTCGGTCTTTGATCTGGGTTAAGGCTAGGAAGGAGGGGGTTTATTGAATGTTGATGCATGGTGGAAAACCCGAGATCTAGTATGGCAGGAGAGCATGAGTTGCAAGCAGCTAGAGGTCCATTCTTAGTTGGGACTGTTATGTTCGTTGTGCAGGGAATGACCGAGGTAGGCTTTGCGGGATGTGGTAGTGTGTTGAGAGTTGAAGAAGGTGTAATTCGAGCCATTTTTCGGGTCCCGTGACGGGTGAGGGAGCAGATTTGGCTGAGCTACTAGCTATAAAAATGACACTTCGTGTATACATGGAAGCTGGTTGGATTGGATTGGCATGCTTAAGCTTGGAGTCATGCTCAAAAGTAGTGGTCAATTGGATTGGAAACATGTTGTTGCGACCAAAAAACTATTGGCAAACTCTCGCGGAGATTGACAATTTAACAAGAAGGATAGGCAATGTGCAGTTTGTCGCGATTCCCAGATCTACCAAGAGGTTAACAAATAGTCTTGCTTTGGATAGTATGAGAAGTTAGAACTTTTCAAGTGTGGTGGTGAGTGATTTGCTTTACGGCCAAATGTGGGGAGCTTAATGTTGCAAAATAAATTCTGATCGATTGTAATTTCGTTTTATTGAGTGTCGATGGCTCTATTGTATACCTACGACTGGGTACTATTTTTCTCTATTTAGGTTAGAGAGGTTTTTAATGATGCCCGTAGGTCTTATCTTTTAATATAATAAAAAAATTTGCTGAGTAAAAAAAAATTGATTCTCAATATTTTTTCTTTTTGATTGATTTTGCTAATTTGTTTCCCTTTCCTCTTGATCTTGACTTGAGGAACACGAACGAGGGAGTAGGATGTAAGCAAAGGGCTCAATAGCGGAGGTGGCGGTGTGTAACGGCCACGACTTTGCTCAGCATTGATCAGGGAAGATAAGGAGTTCGATGGGAAACTCGAATGTCGAGCGTGTGGTCGTCACGCCTGAGTAGTAATCAGCCCGGTCTTCTTTCAAGAGATATGGGCCGTTGGATCATATTCAAATCCAACGGTGATGTGCGGTGCGGCGATGAAGCATAAGAGGGCTAGAATTCCTTTGCTTGAATCTGGACCGTTGGATCAAGATTTTGATCCAATAGTTCCTTGTTGGCCGCGCATAGAAGAAAAAAAATTAGGGCTAGGATTTGTGATTAAGCTTGGGCCGAATTGGGCCTCTTATTTATGTAAATTGACTACGGACTGTTTTTTCCGTTTTTTTAATGGATTTTCAATTTTTGGTTTTATATATAATATATGCACAAATATTAAATGATGCCGGATAAAATTAGGTGACTACAAATAGTCACATCGAAATGATGACGTTTTAGCCACGTCGACAATCATCGCTCACATCATTATGTCGTTATCGAGTTAACAGCTTAGTGGTATAATTAAAGTTAAAAACAAAATTTTATGTTATAATCGAATAAATTAAAAATTCAGTTATATAAACAATACGACGGCTAAACATTATTCAATGACTTTGAGTCTTTGACAACGACATAATAATCTTTGTATACAGTTTGGTTTGTATACAGTTTGGTACAAGGCAGCTTTATTTTTTCATGTGGTAGGTCATTGACAATTGAAATCTCGCTACCAAAACTAAGGAATTGAACAGTTTGAAAACAAGGTGCTGAAAATGGGAGAATCTTATAAGGTAGCGGTCATTGGCGGTGGCATTGCCGGGCTGGTAACGGCCAGGGAGCTTCAAAGAGAAGGTCACCATGTCACTGTTTTTGAAAAGGCCAAGAGAGTTGGTGGCACTTGGCTCTATGATCCACGGGTGGAGACCGACCTATTAGGCCTCGATCCGAACCGGGAGATAGTTCATAGCAGCCTTTACAGATCCCTTAGAGTTAACATTCCTAGGCAGATCATGGGATTCTTGGATTATCCATTTATGAAGAAAGAAGGTGGTGATCCAAGGCATTTTCCGGATCATGAAGAGGTGCTCCGGTTTCTTGAGAATTTTGCTCGGGACTTTCGTTTGATGGAGTTGATCCGATTTGGACATGAAGTGGTTCGGGTGGAGCGAGTTGATGAGGCGAGTCACAAGTGGATTGTTGAATCTAGGACTCGAGAGACCGAGTCAAGTTGGGAATCGAAAGAAGAGGTATTCGAGGCTGTGGTTATCTGCAATGGTAAACACACGGAGCCAAAATTGCCGAGTTTCCAGGTATTTCATTATTGCCATTTGGAAATTTGCAATAGATTCAATTGATTATCGCGTAATGAACTTCTACATTATTCAATCCAGATTAGTCGACCAATAGATCGAATATCACCGAAAAAAGCTTTGAAATCCTTGAATATTCATATTGAAATATGTAAACTAATATGTCATGTTTTAGACAGAGATACTTGGCCAAGATTGCAAATGCATAGCCATAACTACGGGGCTCCTGAACAGTTTGAAAATAAGGTATTGAACCATATTGAAATATGTTTTGAAACTTTAATATCATATATCCTTATATTTTAACTCGTATAGCTTACAAATTGCTACAATGATTCCGGGTTCCGGCTGATAGATAATGCTACTCATCGGAAACGGAACGAGTGCAGTCGACATTCTAAGAGAGATCGGCCCGGTTGCAAAACAAGTTCATCAGGCTATTAGAGAACCAAATTTCCAATTGAAAAGGCTGGAAAAATATGACAATGCTTGGCAGCATTCAACGGTTTCTAAATCATTCATCATTTAATTAAGCAGATTCAAACTTAAACTTCAATCTTATTATCTTCTTTCTCTAATAGATTTTGAGTTTCTACAGATTGAATGCGCGCATAAAAATTAAGTGACATTCCAAGATGGATCAATTGTTGATGCAGATGTTATTATTCATTGCACCGGGTATTTTCTAATAGGATAAATTACGTAAATCATCATTGAACTTTACTCTAAAACTTATTTTGGTCACTAAAGTTTCAAAACATTTAAATTTCACCAGTCACTTTGTCTCGACCCTTGAGTCTGAATATGATCTCCATTTCGCCAGAAAGTGTCTTGAAGTCCACGAATCGAACAAAAATCTTTTCGTTTCTCTCTCGTCAATCTCCCTCTTCCACCGTCGGCTGGAGCTCATTTCTCAGTATATTGCTTCCCTCATGCCGATGAAGCTTTCTACTATTCGAATCTTGAAGAAGTTCCTTCATTTGCCGGTAAATAGATGCCATAAAAAAGTTAACGAAAGAGTGACAAAAAGCATTCAGTATCTAAACTTTAGTGAGTAAATTAAACGTTTTGAAACTTCAGTGACCAAAATAGATTTTAGAGTAAAGTTCAGTGATGATTTGCGTAATTTACCCTTTCTAATATATCGGAATTCTTTTATTTTATTAGAGAATCAATTTAATCTCGTTAAAATACTAAAAAAATCTACTGTATTTGTAGGTACAAATACTATTTCCCATTCCTCAAGTCAAATGGGACAATTACAGTGGATGATAACCGTGTTGGACCGTTGTATAAACATGTATTTCCCCCGAGTTTAGCCCCATGGCTTTCTTTTGTGGGACTAAATTCCGGGGTAAACTTTCTTAAACTTCATTCATCTTCTGAGTAATCATTGTTTGACGTTCTTTACGTGGTAAATGGATTGTATACACGACCAGGCAGTACCGACTGTCGTGATAGAGTTACAAGTGAAATGGATCTCAAAAGTTATATCCGGCAAGCTCGAGTTGCCGAACCAAGAAGCAATGGCGTATTCCGTCGAAAAATTTTACCTTGAGATGGAGAACGACGGATGGCCGAAGCATCATACTCATAATCTTCTATATAACGAGGTTGCCACTTAACCAGATCTTTGTCTTTCTATAGACATGTCTGACTGTCTGTCTTATTGTTTTGTTAGTTTATTGTTGTTATTGGTGCAGTTTGGTTATATAGAATGGCTTGCTGCTGAATTGGATATAAGGCCTTTGAATTGGTGGAAGAATATAACGTTCCAGTCCTTTGTGAAAAAGATATCGGATTACGGCAGTGATAGTTATCGAGATGTATGGGACATTGACAAATGGATGCAAGAAATGGATTCTCCAACTTGTACACAATAAATCAAATACATGAATCCCATAAATATGCAGGGGTTGCTCTTCATTCCTAAATTGGAAAATATTTTTTTCTGGTCAAGTCGAATTTTACTCGTCCTTGATGAAGTTGATTGGATTTGGGCATCGGTCGCGTGGAGCAACTTCATGAGATGAATTACAATTTGGGGTTGTTTAATCTAGTACTTTCGTTTGACATTGTTTTTGAGAAGTGTGGTGAGAAAGTACGATTGAGAAGTTCTTTTAGAAAGTATTGTTAAATTGTTTGATTTGAAATGAGAGCGTTCGATATTGCTGTTAAAAAAATATTTTTAAGTATATAAAAAGTCTATTTTAAACATTAATTTTAAAATATAAAAGAATTGATGATATAAATGAGAATAAATAAATAATTTTATTCAAAAGTGCTTTTGAAAAAGATCTGTATTGCTTTTGACCTTAAAAGTTTGTATCTATCTTTTAATAAGTGCTTTTAATCAAAGGAGAATACAAAAGTTTGTATCTATCTTTTGTTCGAGTCTTTTAGATGAGTTTTTAACATTTTCATTATATGGTCTTTGTATCATCTCAAGTGACTAGTTTCTTTTGTCGATAGTCATAGGAAAACGTTCAAATTATTTGTTTAGTTTATGATTATGATTGCAAACGCTCATTTTAATTTTAGATATTTTCGATGTTTAATAAAACTAACTTCTATAAAAAAAACTATATATTAATTATTGTTACATATTATATTATATACATGCTAACTAATACTATAATAATAATGTACTAATTATAGCATTAATTAATATATTTATAAAAAAATATTTGTAACATTATATATCAATTAAAATAAATATACATAATCTTTATCTCTGTTTAACCTTAAAATATTTTATTGCTAATCATATAATATTAAAATATTATAACCTTTATTTTTTTAATTTGAATATTTATCAAATAAAATTTTTAATAAACTGCAAAAAGTCAGCCAACATTTAATGCGCTCTCATTTTTTTCATCAAACATTTTAAACTTGCAATACATTAATTTGTTTTCATTTTAGTCACTACCGTTAATTTTATATTTTATATTTTAAATTATTTTTATATTGAATAATAAAAAATGCTAAAAATTCAAAAATAAGAGTAATAAAATAATCGAGAGTGACCAAAATAAGAGCAATTCGAAATTTTAGTTAGTAAATTAAAAGGTTTGAAAGTTGAGTGACCAAAATAAGAGTAAAAAAATAGTTGAGTGATAATCTATGTATTTTACCTAAAGTTTAATGATTGTATTGCAAGCTTTAAAAGTTTAGTGACCAAAATAAAAATGACTTAGAAGTTCAGAGATTATTTTTATAGTTGAGGCTAAATTTTATCTAAATAGTTATTAAATCTTATTAATTTTAATTTAATTTATTCTTTTTAATTGTGTAATCGATCCTATCTGAATTCGGTCTGTAGTAAGAAGGCATGGAAGGCGCCGAGCCTCGACAACTCCGAAGCCGTTGAGAAAAGATGCTTCGGTTAGAGAGCATTTGAAAGGTCTTGTGTTCCGAATATGACAAAAAGAAGAAAAAAAAACTGTTTCAAGTAAAGAAATTCGTTGGCAATGACGAGAAGGGTGGGGTAGAAGCTAGCTTCGTCGCATTAATAATTAGGTTGTTTATGAAGTAGTCTGATCATGAGTTAAGTATTGTTTAATTCGATTCAAAAATTATTTAATTTATGTTTCACTCGATTCGGTATTCAATAAGTTCGATAAAAAAAATTCAATTCATGTTTGTTAAAAAGACTCATTGTTCGAGTTAACTTGTTGCTCGTTAAACTGGTTAGAATTTCCTCTTTATTTTTTAATATATATAAAATCTATAATACTATATAGAGCTAAATATAAATATAAATTAATAAATTTAACAAAAAATCAAAATAATGTGCGAAACAAACTAAAATCAAAATTCTAAAACAACAATACACCAAACTAACGTATTATTATAAAAAGGGTAAAATACACAGTTCACCACTCAACTATCTTCTCACTCCTAATTTGGTCACTCAACTTTCAAAATTTTCAATTTAATAACTGAACTTTATAGATTGAACCTTTTTGGTCACTCCTCTATTAAATTTGTAATACCATTATGACATGGCTTAGTAAAATGAATTTTTATTCTTTAAATTCCAAGTCACATATTAATAACATACTTTTTAATATTTTAAAATTTTACATAGGAAAAAAAAAGAAAGAAATTAAAAAAATCAAAGGGATTTTTTCCAAAATTTTCTTAAAATAAACCCTTTTCTTCTCAAAACACCATGGCTGCCCAGAAGTATATTTTCAATTCATTATGGCTGCCGCAAACGAGTGAGGATAATCAGGTGAAGATATGACCAAACCGCCTTTAAAATTCTCTTCAAAATCCGGCTTCAAACTCTCGAAGAGCGATTTCTTAAAAATATATAGAGCATGGGGTTTTGAAATTGATGTATTTCAGAGTTTTGAAGAGAATTTCGGCAAGAACTTAAATAGACGATGAAATGTTTTAACTATTTGAAATCATTTCTGAATTTTAACTAGAAATTCTTTGACTGAAAAACATAACCCCAAAAAGTAATGGCGAAGAGCATACACCACAGTCATGAAAATCCTTTAACTATTTAAAATTATTTCATATCTTTTTAACGAAGCATAATCACAGAAAAAAAAATATATTTTTGATCATCCGTCGTTTCCATTATAATGATGAATTTGACTTATTGTATGAACCCAATTATCATGATTTTAAAATCTTAGAAAATCTAGAGTTTTCATGAAAGAATTGCAGAGAAAAAATCTAAGAAGAACAATGTGTGGATGTTTAGGGTTTTCATTACAAAGTAGAGAGAAGAATTGTGTTTGGATGAAGAGAAAATAAAAAAGAAAGAGAAAAAAATTAGGTTTGACGATGTTAATTTTGCCCAGTCATAACCCCGTTACATAATGAAGCTGATGGATCAACAATGGCTTCTGAATGCAGAATGTATACAATTGATTGAGGAAACTTGTAAAAAAACTACCAGGAATTATCGCTCCTCTCCCGTTGGTCGAGTTCTGCTCCTGCCTACCGCTTTAACCGAAAACTAGTACTAGTACTAGTAGCAGTAGCAATTCAACAACGACTAAAAGCCCCGAATTAAATTATCTTCGCCTTTTGAATGTATAACGGAGTTGGTGATCCCATGCATCACCTAGCCACTTTCTGCAATGATTTTCGAGGGTACGAAAATAAGGAGGGGATGTTGATCTACCTTTTTCAGAAGTCCCTTGGAAGGGGGCGCCGCAGATGGTTTTTATCTCTCCCCATTCATGCAATCCGAACGAACGTTTGAGGATGTGGTGGACTTATTCATCATAAAGTAGTTGCACCAAGCAAGCAGATCGTCCGCCGTGCTTGATCGAGTTGATTAACCTTTATCAGAGGCTTTTACAGGGATCAAAGAGAGTACTGTTGACTTCATCGATCGGTGGAGGAATCTTGCATCAAGAGCAACCTTTGCAATACGTGAAGGTGATGTTGTACATATATATAGTATTTTCCAACATCAGAGGTCCCACAAATGGTGCAATCGCATTGGGTAATTTGACCTTTCTCGATTTTTACAAGCGCACCATACGCATGAAGAGTCCCAAATTGGCGGGAAGAGATATTTTTTACCCTTATTTTCGAAAGTTGCTAAGCAAGTGCCTTCTAGCTGATATCACATTTAATCCAATGCCATCTATCGCCTACCGCCTACTTTGATGAAGGAAGGGCACTGAGGAAGGCCTCTCTATGAGATGACGATGTTTGCAAAAGATCCCAAACAGATATCTACGCGGGACAACCAACCCGATGGTTCGGGAATAAGACCAAACAAAGGAAAAATATCTTGGCAAAGACATACGCTCAACTCAACCAGAAAGCGACTACGTTCCTCGGCAGACAAATAGGTAGAACAACATCATATAATTGAAGAAAAAAGCACTACTTAAACCTTTAATTGAAATTATTATTATGATTCCATTAGTTGATATGGAATCGCTCAAAGTAATAGCAAAAGTAATAATAAAATAACATGAAAAATAGAAGGGCTCTTGAATCGGTTTCGGTTGGCTTGGTTTCTTCATACAGCTGGGAAAAAAGACAAGACAGATCTTTCACTCTTTTGGACTTGATCCTCCCCGATTGAAAGCTACTTGAGCTTGCCTATTGGTCAAGTGGCCTGAAGCTCATCTAAGGATGTCAGTCATAGTTGCTTTCGCCCTTGGCCTGAAACTTCAACCTGCCAATAGAGATAAAAAAGTGGCATGATTCTAATTGCCTGATCCTATGGTTTAGAGGTGGAACGCGGATCCTGCTCCCATGTGGTACGATCCGGCTTATACTTGTACTGATAGCACCGGTACTTTGCTTCCTTGTTGTCTTGGGGCAAATCCCTTCCCTTCCATTCCCTACACTGAACGGAAGGTCGGTACTAGGAATCTATCAAAAATATCTGGTCCGGGGATCTATCTCACGAACTGAACTTCTGAATATTAGCTTTGCAACTACGTGCTTCGAACCTTTCCTGGGATTGTTGTGCATGTTTGTCCTCATCGAATTGGAGAACTTTTTGGTACGCCCCTTCCTCTCTTCTTTTCGAAAAGTCAGACTCTACTTAGGGAGTAATCTTAGATCAGGTCGTGCCCCCCTTCCATCACCCTCGGAGGAGGAATCATTCCATTCAGCAGTCCTACGTGGGTCAGTGAATGTCTTTTATTCAAGGATTAGACGGTGACAACTAGTGCTGTTCACAATGCATGTTGGTTTTTATCCCTCTTCTCTTGCTCTAGTTGCTGTTGTCTAAGCTGATGTCTTTAAGGGTCCAGGGAGGATCAACATATGGCTGGCTACTTCTGAACCTTGACCTTCCCCAGGATTAGGGCTATACCCTCCGTCCGTTTATTCCATAGCCTATAGAGCCAAGCCAGTTTCGGATTACGCTTTGAGGTGTAGCAAACTGAGTCTTCGTCACAACACAAATGGAATTGCGAAAAAGGATCTCTTCTATGTTCTATGAGAGTCTTCTATAGATATAGCTTGTCTAGTATTCTAATCTTTATAGATTCATTTCATTAGGTCCCTCCCCGGGCACTAGTTTTATTCCCAAGGATACGGTTTCAGAAATGCTTTCTTTAGTGAATACCGAACCCGGCTTCAACTGAACGTCCGTCTGCTTTATTCTTCCCGCCCTTCCATGCTTCAGGGGTTATTGAACTTATATCATCCGACCTTCCCCCTTTCGTCTACTTTTATTCTTTTTAAAGTAAGAAAAGGACTTATACCATCCGGGGACCGGCACCAGCCTCCCCAAAACGGAACCGCTGGGAATACTAATTTATAATCTGACTCAGATAGCTGTCACTGTCAACTAAAGTACTGTGCAGTACGCGGGCGCTCCCGGTAATAACCTCTTTCGTTTCGAGTGTATAAGCGCTATAATGGAGATGATTTAGGTAGGAGAGTCGATTGATCAAAACTACCGTTAGAGCATATATAGTTCTTTTCTCTGTACAAGGAAGATATGAAAACCCTTTCCCGCGCGGTAAGAAAATAGCCTACTGTCCTACGGGAGTGGAAGAGAATTCCCTAAGACCCAGAGCCGACAGAAAGAAGCAAGCATCTGAACTCCATTCAGAGGAGAGTGAGGGAAAAAAATATCAATGTAAAGTTAAGTTATTAAATTAAAAATTTTAAAAATTATGTAATTAAAATAGAAGTAAAAAGATATATATTTTATCTTTATAAAAAATAATCAGCTGTTCATAAATTTATAATTCATGTTGAAATTTACTTGACTCGTTAAAGTTTCGATTCAAATATATTTTATCTTTATAAAAAATAATCAGCTGTTCATAAATTTATAATTCATGTTGAAATTAAAAATTTTAAAAGTTATGTAATTAAAGTTTCGATTCAAACTCAAATTCGAGCCGAATCAGCTGGAATTGAATGTCAATTTAATTTTAACTGAGCGGAGTTCGTACTGATCACAGCTGGTGAACTCAATTACCAACCCTATTAATAATGCTTCACCGGGTTGAAATTCTCAATTATTTACATAAAAGGGGAAATCATTGTAAGCCGTGGCTATGGCGCTCAAAATGGGACAATCTTATAAGGTAGCGGTCATCGGTGCCGGCACTTCAGGCCTAGTTACGGCCAGGGAGCTTCAAAGAGAAGGTCACCGTGTCACCGTATTTGAAAAGGAAGACAAAGTTGGCGGTACTTGGCTCTATAATTCACGGGTGGAGTCCGACCTATTGGGCGTCGACCCGAATCGGGAAATCGTTCACAGTAGCCTCTACAAATCCCTTCGAACTAACCTTCCTAGGCAGGCTATGAGCTTCTTGGACTATCCATTTCTGAAGAAAGAAGGTGGGGATGATCAGAGGACTTTTCCGGGTCATGAAGAGGTGCTCCGGTTTCTTCAGGATTTCGCCAGGGACTTTGGGTTGATGGAGTTGATTCGATTCGGGCATGAAGTGATTCGGGTGGAGCTCGTTGACGAGTTGACTCACGAGTGGGTTGTGGAGTTAAGGACTCGGGAGAATGAGTCAACATGGGAATCCAAAGAGGAAGTGTTTGAGGCTGTTGTTATTTGCACTGGTACTAACAGGGAGCCAAAAGTTGCAGAATTTCCAGGTAAAGAACTTGCATTAGAAATAGTGAACAATTCCACTTGATATATACTATAATTTTTGTCATGTTTTAGGCAGGGAAACTTGGCCAGGATTTCAAATGCATAGCCATAACTACCGAATTCCTCAACTGTTTGAAAACAAGGTATTGAATTTGAACCATTTGCTACAATGATTAAGATGGTTTTTAAATTTCAGTATCACCAATCCATAGATCTTAATCTTGACGAACAATTGCTACAATGATTCTGTGTTATGGGTGATAGATAGTGGTAGTCATCGGGAGCGGACCGAGCGCCTTCGATATTGTTAGAGAGATTTCCCCTCTTGCAAAACAAATTCATCAGGCTATTAGATCTCCTGGTTTTCTGTTAAACAATCTGCAAAATTATGACAACCTTTGGCAGCATTCAATGGTTTCTTTTTCATTCTTTCAATTAATTAACCTTTGAGCTGGTCATCTTTTTGCTGATAGATAGACTTTCTTTTCTGCAGATTAAATGTGCACATAAAGATGGTAAAGTGGAATTCCAAGATGGATCAGTTGTTGATGCAGATGTGATTATTCATTGCACCGGGTATTTTCAAAAAATATTTTGTCGTTTTAGATTCGTGTACGCTTTTCAATCCTTGAGGAGGGGAAAAAAATCTGTTGCAGGTACAAATACCATTACCCATTTCTCAAATCGAATGGGGTAGTTACCGTGGACGGCGATCACGTTGGACCTCTCTATAAACATGTATTTCCACCGAGCTTAGTCCCTTGGCTTTCTTTTGTGGGACTAAATTACAGGGTAAAGTTGTTTTCCCCTTGAATCAAATGTTTCGCTCAAATGTTGGTTTAGTGTCATTGATTTTCATGTTGTCTTGTAAATATGGTGCTTATCCTGTCAAAAGACTCGAAGCCAAATCTTCGAATAGATTGATTAGTATATTTTAGAAATACGTTTCAAGTTTTGACATTGGATTCAGGCTGTACTCTTCAGAGTGATGGAATTACAAGCGAGATGGGTGGCAAAAGTTTTGTCGGGCAAGGCGGAGCTGCCGTCCCAAGAAGCAATGGCATGTTCTGTTGAAAAACTATACAGTGAGTTGGAGAAGATCGGACGGTCCAAGCATTATACTCATCGCCTTCAGAACGGCGAGGTCACGACTTTCCACAGCCAAAGTCTCTGTCTCTGTCTGCTTGTTTTGATTGTGTTGATTTTCATGTTGCAGGTTGAATATGTAAGCTGGCTTGCTGCTCAGTCGGACACAAGGCTGCCGAGAAGGTGGGAGGAAATATCGTACAACACCCTGGCTAAACGGGTATTATATGGTGAAAATTATAGGGATACATGGGATGTTGAGAAATGGATACAAGAAATAGATTCTTCCGATTAACTTTCAGTATGCCATAAATTATATATAGAAATCCCATAAATAATGCTTTCATGTCATACATACATGTATGCGAAGTTTTGTAGTCCTAAAGCAACCCTTTATCATTCGAAAGTGAGACATTATTTCGTTTTGGGTAAAGTTCACAAATAGTCACTAAATTATCTTCAAATGTTATTTTGATTGTCCAACTTTCAAATGCTATTTTGATTGTCCAACTTTCAAATGTTAAAAAATGGTTATTAAATTTTGGTTTTTGCTACAAAATGATTATTGAGTTGTTAAAGGGTAATGTGAGAGTTAAGAAAAGTTGTATAATAGCACATTTAATTTTTTATATTTATACAATAGATCAATTTAGCTTTAATTCGAAAAAAAATAAATTTAATCTTTGTTATTTATATATTTTATCAACTTAGATCTATTTTATTTAAAAATAATTTAATCTTATTTTTAATTAAAAATAATTTAATAAATTGTTGTCATTTATAACATTGGCTCAGTGGTTAGTTGTCACATTTTCTCTCATCATCCTAGGTTTGAGTCCCCATTTTCACTCCTCATCCTATGTTTGAGTCATTTATTCTCTCTCTTCTTTCATTTATTTACGACTATTTTTAATTAAAAAGTACAACTAAATTAATAAATAATAAGTGCTAGATTTATTAAATTTTTTTGAATTAAAAATAAATTAATTGAATATGTAGATATGAAGGACTAAATATATTATTATATAATTTTTTTAAATGGTACAATGATATTTTATAATAAAAATTAAAATTTAATAACCATTTTATAACATTTAAAAATTAAATACCCAAAATAAAAATTTTAAAATAATTTAATGACCATAAATAAACTTTACCCTTCCTTTTTCTTTTGTTTCCGTGAACAGCACCATATAAAAAGGGGGTCAATCTCCAAAGTTGGACCTTTTTTGCCTATATTCTCCAAAATAACATCCGAAATTCTATATTTCCCCGTATAGTATCTTTGCACAGCAAATTTGAATAAAAAATTATTTTTTAAATTATTTTTTGTGTATTTTAACTTATTTAATTATTTTAAGAGATAATTAGTAAATCTTAATTAAAAGTCGTGTATGCTAGGCAAGTTTCACTTAATTTTTTTAAAAATCAATCACTTTTACTAAAGGGCAAAAATAAAAATAAAAATAAACTATTAAAAATTCACTTTACATTGAAATACAAAAATTAAAAAAATAAAGTATTAAGAAGTAGGAATTAACTTTGAAATTTAGCTCATAAATAGCAAAAAAAAAAAAATATATCGGTTGGTATCAGTAAATGCTGCTCTCTGACATTTGACAATTTCAACGATATACTTTATTACAGACTGGATCCATAAGCCGCCTTCGTCAAATGTGCAAGACTTATATATAAAAATGAAAACTGTATGCCTTGCCTATAGCGCTGAAAATGGGAGAATCTTACAAGGTAGCGGTCATCGGAGCTGGCATTGCGGGGCTTCTTACGGCCAGGGAGCTTCAAAGACAAGGTCACCATGTCACTGTTTTTGAAAAGTCAAGCAGAGTTGGTGGTATTTGGGTCTATAGTCCACGGGTTGAGACTGACCCATTGAATCTTGATCCGAATCGCGATGTAGTTCATAGTAGCCTCTACAAATCCCTTAGAACTAACCTTCCTAGGCAGGCTATGAGCTTCTTGGACTATCCATTTCTGAAGAAAGAAGGTGGGGATGATCAGAGGACTTTCCCGGGTCATGAAGAGGTGCTCCGCTTTCTTCAGGATTTCGCCGGGGACTTTGGGTTGATGGAGCTGATTCGGTTCGGGCATGAAGTGATTCGGGTGGAGCTAGTTGACGAGTTGACTCACGAGTGGGTTGTGGAGTCGACGACTCGGGAAAATGAGTCAACATGGGAATCCAAAGAGGAAGTGTTTGAGGCTGTGGTTGTTTGCAATGGTAATAACACGGAGCCAAACATTGCAGAATTTCCAGGTAAAGAACCTGCTTAAGATATATGGAACAAATATACATTTACTTTCATTACTATTCATAGTTTAATCTATAATTCTATCCAGAGATGGACCGAAGGGGCTGGAGGGGGGTCTTTCTGCGTATTTTCTATTAAAAATTTATTTTCGTCCCCTACAATTTTATAGTTCGCCTCTTAGATTTTATAGGTAGTCCCCTCTAACCTAAATTCTTGCGACTGTACCTGGTTCTATCAATTGCCTGATGCTAATAGATATGATCATTTTTGTTACATTTTAGGCAGAGATACATGGCCAGGATTGCAGATGCATAGCCATAACTACCGTAGTCCTGAAGGGCTTGAAAACAAGGTACTAAACCATTTACAATCACCCTGCACTCCTCTACATAAATCTCCAAACATACTAATAGGTTTTTGAAATTGAATATCATCAAGCAATACATCTCAGCCCTGAATTGCTACAATGTTTGTGACTTATGGTTGATAGATTGTGGTGCTCATCGGGAACGGACCGACTGCCGTTGACCTTTTGAAAGAGATCTCCCCTCTTGCAAAACAAGTTCATCTGGCTGTTAGAACACCTAGTTTTCAGATGCTAAATGCGGGAAATTATGACAACGCTTGGCAACATTCAATGGTTTGTTATACATGTTTTCAATGGTTTACCTTTGAGCTTTTCCGCCTCTAATGGACTGACTATTTTCGGCAGATTGAATGTGCGCGTAAAGATGGTAAGGTTGTATTCCCGGATGGAGCAATTGTTGACACAGATGTCATTATTCATTGTACTGGGTATGTCGTCTACTTTAAACCCTTTGTCCTAGATCTAAATAAGCTTGTCAATCATCTGAGGGAATGGAATTTCTTGCAGGTACAAATACCATTACCCATTTCTCAAGTCAAATGGGGCAGTTACCGTGGACAACAATCGTGTTGGACCGATGTATAAACATGTATTTCCACCAAGCTTAGCTCCTTGGCTTTCTTTTGTGGGACTAAATAACAGGGTAAACTTTTTGTCTTCCGTTCGATTCGAATATTTCGATGAACTAGAAATTGCGGATTCAAGTTCTAATGCTATGAGTCATCCATCTAGAAATGGCATATCTTATGCAAAAAGAGAATAACAGAGACTTTTGCTTAGCCAAAGTATTGAATGTATTGATTAGTATACTCAAACTGTGTTTATCAGTCTGTGGTCTTTAGGGTGATGGAATTACAAGCGAGATGGGTGGCGAAAGTTTTGTCCGGCATGGTGGAGTTACCGTCCCGAGAAGCAATGGCATCTTCTGTTGAAGAACTATACAGTGAGATGGAGAAGTCCGGATTGCCCAAGAATCGTACACATAGCCTCATGGAGGCCGAGGTTTCGACTCTCGACTTCCCTCAACCAAGTATTTGTCTCTGTCTACCTTTTGTGATGGTGTTGTTTTTGCTGTGGCAGGTTGAATATGTAAGTTGGCTTGCTGCTCAGTCGAACATAAATCCCCCGAAAAGGTGGAAAGAACTAACGGTAGTCTCCATCGTACAAGGGATAGCACATTATGGGGAGAATTTCCGGGATACATGGGACATTGACAAATGGATGCAAGAAATCGATTCTTCCGATTAACTTCCGCATACCGGTAATGCATCATATGTATACAGTATACGAATCCGATAAACAATGATTGTTGGATATCGAACGTATATCCATACGTACGTATATATGCAAAGTTCTGTACTGTATTCCTAAATTGATCCTTCATCATTTGAAAGGAAGACATTGTTTCTTTTTTCTTGTTTTTGGTCTTCTCACAAGTTTCAACCAAAATAATCACTGGTGTAGTCACAAAGACTTTTACGGGTATCAAATTTCCATGTGGGACGGTAACGACTCGAGTTTTTAGTTGACTCAAACTTATTTGACATGATTTTAATAAAATTCAACTCATTTTTTACTAGATTCGATTTAATATAATTTTAAAATATTTGAAAAAAATCAAAATAAAAAAAATCATAGAATAGAATATTAATTTATTTAATTTAATAACATAAAGTAAATACAATTTAATGGCATAATTTCAGTATATTCTATGCAAATTTTATAAAAAAAATATAACTAATAATATAATATATTATTTTCATAATTATTTAGGCTTGAATTCTTCCAAAACTTGAGCTCAACTCAATCATCTTTCTTCCAAAAACTCGATATGATTTTATCTAAAATTCAAATTTCATTAAAAAATTTAACCCTATAAAATCAGGTTGAGAATAATTGACCCTTCCTGGAGGACTGCTTTTGTACGTAGGACGGGCAACATGACTGCCCATACATTTGCTACATGGGCACTTAGAAGCAACTCTTCGATTTTCTTTGATTTGGTTTATCTCGAAATTATTTTTATAGAGTAAATTGACGATCACTATTGGTTTGATTTTGTTTTGACCATTGAACTATGATTTTTTTTAATTAGAGAACTAAATAATTAAAATAGTTGTAATCAGTTCGTTGTACGTTAACTTTTAACGTACATGATAGTTAAGTAAATTTGTATAGATTCATGTTTAGTCATCCAGATTTATGATTTCAATCAATTTAGTCCTAATTTAAAAATTAATAAATTTTGACCTTAATATTTACAAATCGTTTCAATTTGATCGTACTGTAATTTAAATTAAAATATTAATATTTTCCCACGAATCAGATGATAATCGATTGATGAAAATTGAAAAATGTCTCCAAAGTGGATCAAACCTATGTTTTATGGGTTAAAGACCTATCAGCTAACCATTGAGTTGGGTTCAATTCCTGGTTAAATTAGCAAGTTTTCTTATTATCCTTCAATTTTTACCTATATATAAATTATATATAAAAAAATTTATTAACTTTAACCAGAAATTAAGTCCAACTCAACTCAATGGTTGGGTAATGGGTCTCCACCAGTGTAATTTACGTAGTTTGAAGTAAATAAATTCGTCAGCAATGATGTACATGCAGCTCTCTGACTTCTGAAAATTTCAACGATTGAACAAACATTAGTATTTATTTAAATCAAGTGAAAACTGTAAGCCTTATCTATAGCGCTGAAAATGGGAGAATCTTACAAGGTAGCTGGAATTGCCGGGCTTCTTACGGCCAGGGAGCTTCAAAGACAATGTCACCATGTCACTGTTTTTGAAAAGGCCAGCAAAGTCGGTGGTATTTGGCAATATACTCCACGGGTGGAGACCGACCCATTGGGTCTTGACCCGAATCGCGAAATAGTTCATAGTAGCCTCTACAAATCCCTTCGAGCTAACCTTCCTAGGCAGGCTATGGAATTCTTAGACTATCCATTTCTGAAGAAAGAAGGTGGGGATGATCAGAGGACTTTTTCCGGGGCATGAAGAGGTGCTCCGGTTTGTTGAGGATTTTGCCAGGGACTTTGGGTTGATGGAGCTGATTCAATTCGGGCATGAAGTGATTCGGGTGGAGCTAGTTGATGAGGTGACTCACGAGTGGGTTGTTGAGTCTAGGACTCGAGAAACTGAGTCAACATGGGAATCCAAAGAGGAGTTGTTTAAAGCTGTAGTTATTTGCACTGGCAATCAGTCCGAACCGAACATTGCAGAATTTCCCGGTAAAGAACCTATTTAAGATATATGGAACAAATATGCATTTACTTTCATCACCATTCTTAGTTTAATCTATACTTGTATTCAATATTCATTGCCTGCTGCTAATAGATATGAACAATTTTGTTACATTTTAGACAGAGATACATGGCCAGGATTGCAGATGCGTAGCCATAATTACCGTGTGACAAGTGTAGCTACAATGCAGTGCCATACTACTAGTCTCTTATGGCATGCCACTATACTGTAACTCTCATTGTAATCTTGGGCAATAAAACAATATCATTACCTTTGCAATACATCATTTTATAGATGGTAAAAATCTCATCATCAATAAATCAAAATAATAGAGCAATTCATACTCCATTATACCATAATTCATTCTATAACAATCATCAATATATAATAATAAAATTATCGTAAACAAAACATAATAAGTCAGTTCATACCCTATCATATACAAAACCATCTCTTTTTTCCTGTAAAAATATTATGTTTCAGATAAAAATCAATATTACCAATTCGGTAAAATCATATAGATCGACTTATCGCAAGTCTTCTTAAATACGTTTTAAAACATATAAATGCACTCACCTTGACACTTCTTATCTCAAACTAAAATATGTGAATTAAGAGAACTTCAAGCTTGGTCCTTGCTTTATCTTCTAACTTACCAAATCCTTGTGGTTACTTGAGTGCTTCGCATTCATCCCCTTACATGCACAAGTAATAATACCAATAAGATACTCATTTTATAATCTATCAACATGTGCTACCTTCAAAGAAATATTTCTATAAAAAAATCTACAACTTGAAATTTGATTCTGTTTGTTTTGACAGAAACTAGATTCGATAAGCTTTTCAACCATATAAACTAATAGCCCAAATTCAACTCTTACAATTTATGAGGAATTTTCAAAGTCGAATTCCAGTGCTGAATTTCGGAGCAGTCTGCTGCTCTGTTTCTTGATCTCTCGTCACTTAAAAATTTATATCTTTTAATATATAAATCGAAATCAGTCACCGTTTGTTTTAAAAGAAACTAGATTGAACCACGGATACAACAATATACGAATCACTTTCTAATTATTTTTATGGAATTTTTGGTGAATTTCTGAATTCACCGCCAAAAGCTAATTTCTGGGCAGATTTCATAATTCTAATCTTTAACATCCTTTAACCATTCCAACACTCTAAATTAACCTTAAATTACATTATTCCAACATTTTCCTTTCATGAAAAACTCCAAATATAACTTGAATCCTTAAACCCTAAATTAAACCCTAATTAACCTAAATGTATTCCATCAAGAACACATCAATTTCAACTTCAATCAAGTATGAAAATGATAAAACAACACCTAATCTTCCATAATCCAACCATAATTTATTTGAATCCCTAAACCCTAAATTATATCCCCTCAAAATTTAAATGTTCTCTTCAACTATTTCATAAAATTCTTCTGCCAATGAAAAAGAATTTAAAAGAGAACAACTTGTATTTCATAAACAAACCATAAATCCAAGTCTTTAGAGGTTAAAAATCAAAATCACAAACCTCTATTTTCCTTTCTTCTTTTTCTGTTTGCTACCGTGATACATGAAGAAAAGTGTTGATTTCTCAAGATTCTCTTTTTTTTTTCTTCTTTTAATTAATGCCATTTGACATTCTTTTATTCTAATATTAATGTAATATTTCTTAAATAGTCAAATGTCTATTTTGCCTTCAAATTCAATTAATCCACATTATGCCACATGTCACTTTTCTTCATCCAATGACCTAGATTTAATCTTGAGTTAATAGTTTACAAATTACCCTAGAACCATATCAATTTCTATTTTGCCCTTGAATCAAACTTAAATTTCCATCTTGTCCCTTTAATCTCATTGCTAGGATTTAACATGGAAAATTTATCTTAATACAATGGTCCACATTAATTCTAACATTATAATCATGTGTATTGACATTCTTACCCTTCCATCCAATGGCTAATATTACTTCCTTGAATTTATATTCGATCTGATTTATCGAAAATTCCTGAAATTTTAATAACAAATTTCCTTTCAACCCAAATCCCAGATCGGCCAAGTGATTTCATTTACAGCCCACTTCTCATAGGTAAACTATTTGTTTACGGAATATAAATTATTTTTGGGTAAATTACCATATTTGTCTCTAAATTTTTCTCAACTTTTCACTTTAGCTATCAAACTTTAAAAATTTATGTTTTAGTCATTGAACTAAAACCATCAACTTTTAATTCTTTATTTTTTGATCACTAACCAAATATTAGGGTATTATACTAAACCCTAAACCTAAAATCAAAAACAATAAAACCATAAACCATAAAAATCTAAAACCCTAAACCTAATGGTCTAAACCCAAATTTAGGGTTTATGGCTTAAGGCTTATGGTTTTAAGGGTTTAGGGTTTTGAGTTTAGGGTTTGAGTTTTAGGGTTTAGTGTTTTATGTGTTTAGGGTTTTAGTTTTTGGGTTTAGATTTTTAGTGTTTTGATTTTTAGGGTTTAGGATATATTAGTGAATATTTTAATGAATATATCTTCATTTTCAGACAAATAAAATAATGAATAAATAAAATAAGTGGTGAAAAAAATATTTTAGGTTAGCTTGGTGGTTGTGTATTGAGCTATTCAATCTATTGACTTAGGTTCGAATTCCACCAAGCACAGTTGTTGAATTTTGCTTCTTTCTTATGCCTTAGAACCAAAGAATCAGATATCGACCATTAGAATCAGATTGATTGAATTTTCTTTCCTCTCCCCTCCAATTTTGACATATTTGCATGACCAACCTGAAAGTCTCGTCATTCTCATTTTCTACTGTACCAGGCAACACATTTTTCTTTCACATTCTTCCAATTTCCTTCTGAACCAAATAAAGTCATAGAAAGAAATCCGAGTGTTTAGAATTCTAAACAAATAGGTGAAACCGGCAACTCATTTCAATGTCAACAATCCAGAAACAAGTGGTCCCTCAAAAATTGTTCAAACCCTGCAATGCCATACGCTTCCCAGAAATCGCAAGTGTACCAAGAAAAAACCCGGTTTCAACTTGGACAAATGCCTTTCTCAAATTTGTAAGACTTGGATGCTTATCCATACGAAGGGGAAAAACTTTTAAGCCTTGGCTCTAGTGGTGAAAATGGGAGATTCTTATAAGGTAGCTGTCATCGGCGGCGGCACCGCAGGGCTTGTTACGGCCAGGGAACTTCAAAGAGAAGGTCACCGTGTCACTGTTTTTGAAAAGGCCAACCAAGTTGGTGGCACATGGCTCTATAATCCACGGGTGGAGACCGACCTGTTGGGTCTTGATCCGAATCGGGAAATAGTTCATAGTAGCCTGTACAAATCCCTTCGAGTGAATGTTCCTAGGCAGGCCATGAGCTTCTTGGACTATCCATTTGAGAAGAAAGAAGGTGGGGATCCGAGGCCGTTTCCGGGCCACGAAGAGGTCCTCAGGTTTCTTGTGGATTTCGCCAGCGATTTTGGGTTGACGGAGTTGATTCGATTCGGGCATGAAGTGGTCCGAGTGGAACTGGTTGATGAGGTGAGTCACGAGTGGGTTGTTGAGTCTAGGACTCGAGAGACTGAGTCGAAATGGGAATCGAAAGAAGAGATGTTTGAGGCTGTGGTTATTTGCAATGGTAATTTCACCGAGCCAAAAATTGCAGAATTCCCAGGTATTTCTTTGATGCCATTTGAAAATCGCATTAGATCAGCTTTGTTTTTATAATTTTCCGTATTCAATTTATTGATTGATTAATCCATATTGATACTATAAAAATTTAATTTATTGGTTCTAGTAGGGGTGAGCATTCGATTGAGTCGAATCAAGTAAAAAAATTTTGAGTTATTCGAGTTGTCACTTCATATTTTACAACTCAAATTTTATTTGATTTTTTTTCGAGTCGAGTTTTCGATTTCCTATAAAAATTTAATTATAATTATTTATCATGTTATAGTACGGTTTGATTCCAATTTAAACGATTTTCTCTAATCACATAAGATATGCATATATATATTTTAATATTTTTTCATATTTTTATATATAAGTATATATATATCATAAAAAATTGAGACACTTGTCTCGAACTTAAAAATAAATCCATTAATTACTAGAAATTTCGAGTTATTCGAATTTTTATTTTACAGCTCAAACTTTATTTGAAATTTTTTCGAGTCGAGTTTATGAAATTTCAAGTTGAGTCAAGACGAGTCAAATACTTTCGTCTCGAGTCGAGTCGAGTTATTTGGTTTTTTCAAGTCGAGTTTTGCTCACCCCTAGATTCGAGTAGATAACTTTGCATATACACATATGTATAGATATTCATTTACAACTTTTGTCATATTTTAGGCAGAGATATTTGGCCAGGGTTGCAGATGCATTGCCATAACTACCGTACTCCTGAACAATTCGAAAACAAGGTAACTAAAACCATTTACAGTCACATTGCATAGGAATATGCAAACTTTAAACTTCAGTACTATAAATCCATACATCTGAGCCCTGTCAACACAATTGCTACAATGATTTCGGGTTATGCTTGACAGATAGTGGTGCTCATCGGGAACGGACCAAGTGCGGTCGACATTTTGAAAGAGATCTCCCCTCTCGCAAAACAAGTTCATCAGGCTGTTAGAACACCTGGTTTTCAGTTGATAAAGGGGGACAATTACGATAACGTTTGGCAAAATTCAATGGTTTGTTATACTCCTACATTTTATCAACTAATTAAGTTTGCTGGTCAGTTTTTTTGGACAGACTAACCCCTTTTTCGCAGATCGAATGTGCGCATAAAGATGGTAAGGTAGCATTCCAAGATGGAACAATTGTTGATGTAGATGTCATTATTCATTGCACTGGGTATGACTTAATATTTAAATCCTTTGCCCCTTTTGAGATCTAAAATTGCTTTTCAATCCTGTGAGGAAGAACAAATCTATTGCAGGTACAAATACCATTACCCATTTCTTAAATCAAACGGGATCGTTACTGTTGACGACAACCGTGTCGGACCATTGTATAAGCATGTATTCCCACCGAGCTTAGCCCCTTGGCTTTCTTTTGTGGGACTAAATTACAGGGTAAACTTTTTTTGGCTCAAATGTTGGTTTGTTGCCACTGATTCAAAGACTCAAATTAAGTTCAGTTCATGAAGCATTGTACAGATTGGTTAGTAATTAGTTTTGACATTGGAAATAAATGTTTGCACAACCAGGTGGTGATCTTTAGAGTGATGGAACTACAAGCGAAATGGGTGGCAAAAGTTTTGTCCGGCGCGGTGGAGCTTCCGTCGCAAGAATCGATGGCTTCTTCCGTTGAACAACTTTACAGTAAGATGGAGAAGACCGGATTGCCCAAGCATCATACTCACAACCTTCAGAAAGACGAGGTTTCCACTTTCAACTTTCCACATTGTCTCTGTTTCTGTCTCCATTTGCTTATAATGATTGTGGCAGGTTGAATACGTAGGTTGGCTAGCTGCTCAGTCGAACATAAGGCTTCCCAAAAGGTGGGAGGAAATAACGTTATTCTCCACCATCGTGAAAGGGATTATTCAAAATGGTGAAAATTATCGGGATACATGGGATGCTGACAAATGGATACAAGAAACAGATTCTTCCGATTGATTTCCACGTACCATAAATCATATAAATATGTGTATATGAAAAGTTATGCACTCTATTCTTAAATGATTGGATGTGTAAATTATGTAGATTAAATACGGTATTATATAAGTTTATTTAATCGTCACCTCAATATTTCCGTTAACAGTTAAAATTGTTGGCTTGATTGAAACTAAATTGAAAATTTAGTAATCTAAGTGATATTTTAACAATGCAAATATCGTGATTCGAATTCATACAAAATAAAATAATATAAGTATCTTTGATCACTCAACCAATTAATGAATCTCATATAAAATTATAAAGATGACAAAACTCTTTAAGTCGGGGACCATAAACGTTGAGGGTGAAACCAGTATCATGGGCTATGTTTCTCTTTGACTATTTTTGTATACGTAGACTGGTCCACACCCTGAGTTTCCCTGTCGGAACCATCTGGGCCAAGCCCAAGGTCCCTAATATTTCCGTTTTCAGTTGTGAACCAACCACCGTTACAATTTCTATAAAATTGGCTTAAATATACCCTTGTTACTTGAACTATACATCTTCTCCTAAATTGATACCTAAAAAATTTTTGTTCCCAAATTTATACTTGAACTAGATATCCTCTACCAAATCCGTACTTAAAGCATTTTTACTCTTAAGTTAGTATCTGAACTAGACACATTCTCCCAAGTTGGTATCAAAACTTATGCATTCTATCAATTCGGTATTAAATCGAATTAATTCAATAAATTTAAAATTTGGGAGCAAAAATTTTATATAATTTAATCATTCATATTAAATGTTTACAAATTAAAAATTACTTATAGTAAAATTTTGTGATAGTGTCAAATCAAGCGAGTCCACCAGATCAAAACAATAGTTGGATAACTGCATTTTACTGTAAAGTAACAATAAATTATTGTTAAATTATTATTATACGAGGAACATAATATAGCATATTTGGGAGAAGAATATGCAATTTAGGATAAAAACAAATAAGACATTGATAGAATTTTTAAATATAGAGGGATACATTTATTGAATTGTTACAAATTAGGACCAAATTGATAAAATGTATAAATTTTTTACAGACTTGAGAAAAAGGTCTTTCATGTATCAACTTGGGAGCAAAATTTCTTTAGCTACCAACTTGAAAGAAAGTGTATAATTCAGGTACCAAATGTATATTTAAGCCTATAAAATCTGACAAAGTGGATGATGAAAGCGCCGGCAGTTGTTGAAAATTACTATCAGCTAAAAAAGCAAATACATTTTCCGGACATTGGTCCAAATGTCTAGGGTTATAAATGAACTGACGTTCAGCGTATCGCACGATCAAAGGGCTTGTTCGTTCATTTACGTTCGATAATTCATTTGTTTATATTCGTTTAAATTTATTTACATATGTCCGTTTATATTTATTATTTTTTCATAACAAAAGTATTATATTTAAAAAAATTTAAAAATATATATTAAAAATGAAATAAAAAGAAAAAATAAACAATACTCAATGTACGAGACTTTAGACTTCTTAAGAAAAGTCAAGTAATACTCGATGTTTGTTTGCATTCGTTTATTATTTTAACAAACGAACACTAACAAAAAATTATGTTCGTTTAGTTGTTCGTGTTCGTTTATTTATTCGGTTAAAATTAAACGAACGAACATTAACATACTTTCGTTCGTATTTGTTTACAGGCCAACAAATGTCCAAAGCAGTGTATAAAATGGCACAAGGTGCACTAAGGCGATAGGGGTCCTACAGCCAAGGCGCAAGGTGCAAAGCGTAAGGCGCGTACCTTACTGAAGTGAGGCACAATTTTAAAAATTGAAGATATATTAACCAAGTGCATATAAATTTATCACCTAAATACTATCCATTGTTTCTTCTATTTTTAAATGCTAAATGTAACTGTAAAAATGAGATTTTATATTGTTAAATATGAGATTATATTAGATTTATTATTCATTATTAAATAAAAATATTTTGGAATTGAACTTATAAAAATTTAAAAATAATTATTAAATTTATTCAAATAATAATATTATAGTTGAAAAATTATTTATTTAAAGTATTTTTCTCTCTTTTTTGAGATAAAGGTGTTTTTTATCCATTTTTTAACAAAATAAAGAATATGACAAATATTTAGGAGAATGTTCCAGGTAGCTTCATCTGCATATGACAAACATTTTGAGATAAAAGTGTTTTTTCTCTCTTTTTTGAGCAAGGGACACGTGGCACATATGTGCCAAAACATGTGCATAGCAATGGTCCTACATCTCCTTTTTGAGTTAAAAAATTCATCTTTTCCTTCACTCGTTCCCCTTCTCATCTTATTCTTCCACAAACTCTTTCATTTTTGAATTTTTTATCTGTTTTTTTTTTTTAATTTCTTCAAGCTTCTTCTCAGGCTACGCACCTCCTCTCCATTGCATATTCTAAGGTGACCATTGTAACTGCTCACCAGTCCTCCTCCTCCTTTCCCTTTAGGTTATTCTTTTGGAATTTCTTTTCCCTAAGCTTCTCCTTTCATGGCTGCCAGTTATATACAGGTAATTTAGACTAAGCGCCGAAAGGACGCGCCTCACGCGCCTCCCATGCCTTTTGATGGCTTCATTAAAATCAATGCGCCCAGAGATAATTAAGCGATGTGACCTTTGAGCCTTGCGCCTTAGCGCCTAGACGGGCCCCAATCTCGCTTTTTTAAACACTGGTCCAAACACACGGCAGCAGATGCGAATGCAACCTTGATGTGAATTTCTGAACCCATTTTCAGATTGGAGTAAATGAAAAAGAAAACCAATTCATCTCTTCATTCATTTTCCTGTCACTTGTCTAAACAAGTGGGTGAGGTTCATGGCGATTTGGCTATTAACTCTCATCTCTTATCTAGCTTGAGCAAAAACATCTTGGCCCCGCATCAACTATGAAACCAACCGATAAAATACATTCATTTCATTAATTTTTCTATCTCATCTTTCTACCAAATGAATATTCACTTGGTAAAAAAATTATTTTAAATTTGATTTACAGTAAATATAGGTAAAGATTCACTTGATAAAAAATATGAGTCAGAAAAAATAATGAAATGAATGTATTTTATTGATTGGTCTCATAGATAACTTGGTGGGAATAACCCATGATATAATTTCTCTATTTTTTGACAAATTAAAGATTCATTCATTCAACAAGAGAAACGAAACAGAGACAAACAAAAACAAGTCTCCCAAGTTGCCACAACCGGCAAGACAAAAGCCACCATCCATAAGGGAGGTGAGAAACAATCGAAATAGAAAAACATAACAGACAACACAAAAGAGCCCCCATGAAACAATCCTAAACAACAGAAAAGGAAAAAAAAGGGATTCCCGAAGCAAGGAACCGATTTATAACTCAAATAGGCGATACATTTGCGAGAGCTCCATCCGGAGACATGCTCTCTATTTCGAAAGAAATAGGGTCTTGTCATCAAAGGTGCTAAATAAGCCATACTGGAAGGGAATAATCGGGAGAAAAACCATCAATTTATGAGCACTTCTGGACCCTAAACATTGAAGAAATAGAAATAGGGCAACAAACATTAGCAAACTGATCTTAGACACGGCGACAACCATTCTATTCCAAGCGGGACTTGGTTTTCGGCGACACCGGGGCCATCAAAACTAGGAAACTTCAAACAAGAAGAAACACAAAAAAACAAAAAAAAAGGGTAACAAAGTCAAAGAGCCAGCATAGACCATCAAAGACGGGATGAAAACCCAAGTCATCGATCATCACTGTTGGGATGAAACTAAGACAGAGAATTAAAACGAATCCGGGGAGACAAAAACGCTGCCGAGACATCACAGAGCAGAAGCTTAGAACACAACCCTAAAAGGCATCTTCAAACCAAGACCGAGATCGAGAAACCGAAAACTAAGGCGCGAAAGCCAAACCAAGAAGAAGGTAAAGAGAAAAAAGACCACACCTGTACCGTTAAGAAACCCGAAAAACTTTAACTGTCTCTGGACTCAAGGATGTGCAGCTTCGAAACTGAGAAGAAAACCCGCTCCTCACTTGAAGCTGAACGAACAATCACCGAGGGGAGATAGAGAATGAAGGTAGACAGGAACCCTAGGATTTGAGCGTTTTCCGATATAATTTCTCCATTTTGAGAAGAAAAATAATAAATAATTTAATACTCTCTCTGTCCGAATAAAATTACCACTTTAGTATTTTAAAATTGTCACTTTGAACTTTTATAAAACAAATTTATTTTTTTTAATTTCCCAAAAAAACAAAAGAAACGTAAAATTTCAATACAATTCATATTTTGATCTTTCGATTTTAAGATTCATTATAATTAATGATGATTAAAACCATCAATTATCCTAAACAAGAGAAAAAAGAATTATGTTCTTAATTTGCTATGTGAGAGTAGAGTCACTAGAGTGTAATACATAAACAAAACTGGGGATCAGAATATTCCCTGGAATTGAATAATATTAAAATACCAACAAATGTTCGAATCTCCCCTTACCTATACACGAATGAGTTCTTCAATACAGAGGAGCTCGTTGTGGTGTTTTCTTTCTCCTGTTCATCAAACTTCCTGAAACTTCCAATACCGGCGGACACGTTGGACTACACACCGTTAACGTTAAGGTTTTCTCTTCTTTCTCACAATCTCGATTGTCGTAGCAGTCGATGCAAGTGCTCGACACCACACTTGGTCGTACCCACCGGACCCGGACGACATTTTGGTCGAACCATACGGTTCAAGGACCGAGTTAGGTGTAACCAAACCATCATCCAAACCAAAGTCATTCAAAGGCAAATAATTGCACTCGAACATGAACTTGGACAACCATTCTTCCGTTCTTAACAAATAATTCACCTGCCACAAGAGAGAAAAAAAACCCGGGTCGAACCGTATGGTTTTTGTAGCGACCTTTTCGTCCAGGCCTTTTCTTGGAGGCCCGTTCTCGGGTGGTAAGCCACGTGTTTTAAATAATAAAATAATAAAAAAATAGAGTCGCCATCGGTCACTTGGATAAGGTAGACCGGATACCGAAAAGTCAACTAGAGATGAGTTCGGGAGTTGGTTATGAGTGGGGAAGGATTAGCCCCTCACTACGCCCAAAATTGGTACCTGCAGGTTCGCATTATATTTATTAAAGAAAATGAAAAATTCAATTTAATTTAATAATTAATTTCCAAGATGCATGCACAACAGCCTAAATCTGCATTGGTATTCACGATATTCAGAGGAGATGACACCCGAATGGCCGGGATGACACTCCCAATAGAAATACCGGAACAATGAGGCAAAACACTATATATGATATTTATGTAAAATTATAAATAACATAAAGTTAATTTAAATAATGTAAATATAAAGTAATAGAATGAAAATACTATATAATATACAATATATCTTAACATATGCAGGTAAACATGAATACATAAATAATATTTTATACATATCTTATATATAAATATGCATATTATACAAATATTATATAAAGCAAATATTATACTATATACATATTATAAGTATAATATATATTACACATATAATACCATATATACTAAAAAATACACAAATAAAATAAAAATAAAATGCATCGAATATAAAAAAAGAACTGAAATTAAAGAAAGTAAAAAACGATGCAAAAATTAAAAGTAAAATAATATACAAAACATATATATATATAAAAACATACCAATATAAAAAACATAATCAACAAAACTATATATTATTATATAAATAAATGCAAAGATAAAGATTGAATTTTACCCCACTAAGAGCTCGAATAAAAAACTTGACCCGCCCCCACAAAGATCTCGATGCCACCTCAATATGACCTAAAAATTTAACTAGATCAAACCACGAAAGGACCCCGATCAAATGTTGGATCAAACCAACTGGCTAGCCTCTCGGCCGACCATGGCTCCCCTAATTTTGGGATGCCGAATTGCCAATTTACATGGCTTTGGCCAATTTCTTGAATTGAAATTGTTGGCCTTCAATTGTGTGTGTGTGGCTATTTATAGCCAAGTGGGGGTGGAGGATGAGAGACGTGACTCATTTTTTTCACTTTTTATATATATTTCATTCGATAAGCTTTCCTATACAAAAAGTTTTGGGGTATTAAATACCTAAAAAAGAGTGAATATATTGATTTTATAGATCGAAAATTTTAGGGCGATAAAGTCTTCTTTCTTGCTTTCGAGTCTGCAAATACGACAGCTTGGACTAGATAAAGGGTTTTTTATTTGGGTATAATAGGTAGAGATATTGGGCTTATTTTGGGTCTAACCCGAACAAAAATGAGTTACAGTAGCTGCCCCTCTTTGCTCATCGATGTGTAACAAGGATAGAGCAAAGACAAATAGTGACCATTTTGGTCCGGGTAGGTTGAGGGTACCGCTCGCTGTCTTGATCTTCTACATCGATATGCTCGATTGCCCTTGAATTCTTCAAAATGGAATGTTCTGCTGAGAAGACAAAATCCTAGAGTTGGGAGCCATCCACGAGTCTTCTCTGCTGCTGAAAATTGAAAAAAATTAAAGATCATACCCCAATTTCTTATTGTCATAGGTATGATATCTCGCTGTCGGAAGATCTTCATTGTTTCCCAGAATGCTGTGGACTAGAAAATTACAAGATCATGCCCCGATTTCTGATCGTCATAGGCATGAAAGGGTATCTCGCTACAAGACTACCGAAAGGTTTTCACTGCTTTCATGAAAGATAAAGACAGGAAAACTGAAAGATCATACCCCGATTTTTTATCGTCATAGGCATAAAATGGTATCTTGTTACAAGACGATTAGAAGATTTTTGCTACTTTCCCGAAAGCTAAAGTTTGCAAAATCCCTAAATGGTGTACCCGATTTCTGACCGTCACAGGCACGAAAATTTGAAAGATCATACCCTGATTTCTGATCGTCATAGGTATAAGAGGATATCTTGCTACAAGACTGCCGGAAGATTTTTGCTTCTTCCAATGAAAGCTGAAGACTGGAAAATTAAAAGATCATACCCCGATTTTTGATCGTCATAGGCATGAAATGGTATCTTATTGCAAGACGACTAGAAGATTTTTGCTACTTCCTCGAAAGCTAAAGTTTGCAAAATCCCTAGATGGTGTGTCCCGATTTCTGACCGTCATAGGCACGAAAGAGTAACCCACTTTGAGATTGCCACATGATTTTCCATGCTTCCTTGAAAGCCAAAGACATGAAAATCAAAATGATGCCCTGGGTTCTGACCGTCTTGACATCAAAATAACATCTCGCTGTGAGACTATTAGAAAATTTTCGCTGCTCCCGTGAAAGTTGAAGACTGGAAAATTGAAAGGATACCCTGGGTTCTGACCGTCTTGACATCAAAGTGTAACTTGCTCCGAAACTACCATATGATTTTCACTACTTCCATGAAAGCCGAAGACTAAAAGATCATACCCCGATTTCTGATCGTCATAAGCATGAAAGGGTATCTCGTCACAAGATTGCCAGAAAGTTTTTGTTGCTTTCATGAAAGATGAAGACTAAAAAAACCTTGAAGGATACCCCAGTTTCTGATCGTCATAGGCATCAAATGGCAAACGTTTGAGTACGAAAAATCCTTGAATCTTTGTTGAGAGTTGCTTCTTCTGCTGCGAAGCATAAAAATCTAATTTTCCTCTAATTCTTGAGCATCTGTCAAGAAGACAGACAAGAAACTTGAATAATGAGAGTTAGCATGCTCCTAATATATGGGATGCATATCTATATGATATGAAACAGTTTCATTTTGTTTTGAAACTCCTGGTCCTCGAAAGGTCATTCTCGGATTTCTTATTTGCTTCATTCCTTTGCTGCATGCTCTTCAATCTTCTTCTTATCAATCGAGTATTTATCTTAAATATGCCCCCATCAACATGCTTTAATGCAGGGTCATTTCTTATTTCTGCGAACATTATTCTTTAGCTATTATACTAATGTAGGGATCTGTATCATTCTTTTGTTCACCATTGCCTCATTCGATCATGGGATCAACTATTTTCTTGTCATGCACTCTTATTACTGCTCCGGTACTTCTCCATATTCAGTATTGGGCATAATTGATTCGTCGACACTGACATATTCTATTTAGTCTTCTTCTATTTTTTGACCTTCTGGCTAGCGAATACCTCATATTCGCAATCTTTCGCTGTGTTCAAAGATATTATTCTCGTCACTGGTTCATTCTTCTTTTCTCTGAATGGGAAAAACTTAATTTAAATCTTCAAACTGTCTGGCATATGTACTATTGTCATCATTCTCGATGTACTCCTTGATGAGTTATTTCTCTATGTTAGGCTGATCATTTGTAACCTTGTATCCTGAAGCTTACTCCTAAAGTAATGCAAGGAAATCTGTTTGCTTAAAATGTCAATTTTATTGATTGTCATTTGAATGAAGGGTGTTCTTTTGGATTAGCATGCAAGACCTTGAAACCAAAACTAAAATATAAAAAAAACTAGAATAAAAGCTCTGAATATCAAGTGCAAAAGCATCCCAAATTTAACATTTCGCTGATCATTCCAAGCATAGCTTGTGTCTATGAAGACTTTGAATATTATGGCTATTCGAAGTCGTAAAATTCCCTAAAATAACTCGGTTCATCCCCATGATTACCGCGTTGCTACAGAAGACTACTCCTTTTTCAATTCTCACTTTTGCACCATCCAAGAAAATGGACTTGTTTAACCATTAGAGTGCAAAAATATCATTCCAAGAATAGAATTCTAGATGCAAACCAAAACTAAAATATAAAAAAAAACTAGAATAGGAGATCTGAATATCAAGTGCAAAAGCGTCATAGACTTAACATTTCGATGATCATTCCAAGCATAGCTTGTGTCTATAAAGACTTTGAATATTATGGCTATTCGAAGTCGTAAAATTCCCTTAAATGACTCGGTTCATCCCCATGATTATTGCGTTGCTACAGAAGACTACTCCTTTTCAATTCTCACTTTTGCTCCATCCAAGAAAATGGACTTGTTTAACCATTAGAGTGCAAAAATATCATTCTAAGAATAGAATTCTAGATGCATGTGTGCTTCCTGTATTTTCTTTATGAACACGCCTATTACCATGCTTTGAACATGCCTATTACCAGGCTTTAATTATGCCTATTACCAGGCTTTCGAGCAAATGAGCGGTTTTTTCTTTTAATATTTTATTATTTCCTTATATTTTGATCCATTAGTGCATAGAAGACTACACTTAGAATTTCAATTTCAAGCAACTCTGTATGATTAATTTTGGAGCTTTTTCATCATCGAACTTTATCAAATAAGTAGTAATATTGCTTTGCTGACCAGAGTCTATTAGGAGAGTAACTAGACTTATCGTTATCACAATATTCAATTGATCTCAATGTCACATTTTGCAATTAATATCTAGGGACCTACAAAGGTAAAAAGAGATATACATATACATGCTTTCAAGGCCATTGTATGTTAAGCAAAATACATTCTTCATTAGAATGAAAATTACCAAACATGACATATGCCCTTTACAAAAAGATCTTTGCTACACTCGGGCCAAGGATAGCAAAGTTGATTCGATGCATTACTTCAAGTCGTGGTCAAAACATGGATAAGACAAAAAGCAGAACTTCAGTCTGTTCTGAACAGAAATTCATATATGGTTATCCCTTCGATACTTCAACTATTGTAATACTTGCTCGGGTCTCGACTTTGATTTTTATTCTTTATCTACGATAAAACTTTGGCTGATTCCCGGATAACTCCATTGGGTCCCAAGAAATGTGTTTGCAGGTATGTAATGCAACAATGAATGCAAATATAATATTAATTTACAAATAATCCTTAGAAAGGCTTCCGCTAGGAGAAGATGTCTGTCAAGAAGATGAAATGAACTACAGATAATGGGTAGCTTCTTGTCTTGATATCTTGATTTTTTAAAGTACGATTCGCACTCTACGTCTTAGCATTGTCCTCTGTTAACGACCCCAAATTCCTTAGTGTCATGCCCCGGCGCCTCAATGTAGAACTCACATATACTGTATGGATCAAAACTGTGAGCAAATGAGCTGGGCGTAATCTTTATCGGCCTTGAGGTAAGGTACTAACCCTTGACCAGATGAGGCCATATGTCTGAGATGGAATACTCCGAATATCTCTAAATATGTACTTGTTCGAGGAATTTTTCTCGGTGATTCGGAGGAATCTGGCTATCTTCTTCTCTTATGATCACGAGAACCTTCGAAAGTGGTACCCATTTATCTCTTTATTTCCTTTTGCTCCTAGGCATGTCTGGTCTTTTAAACTTAGATCCTATAGTGTATGTTCGATTCTCTCTCTGACTGTCATGAAGTCCTCAAAGCTGGCATTCATTTTTCTGAACATATTATCAAAGAAGAAATAAGAAAGATGTCATGGAAGTCACCTTTCTCTTTATCTACGGGAGGCTGCACCTGGGTCGCTAAACACAGACACCTCAAAGCACATTCCTTGAAGCTTTTATCAGGTTTCATCTTCGTACCCTAGAGATACTGACGACTTAGTGCTAGGTCCAAAGCATATCATATCAAGGTAGGTCCTGCTAGACTGTCGGAGAAGTAGTGGATCGGCAATTTTTCAATGCAGCCCTCCATCTTTTTGCAGAATATGGTCACGTGAATCTTGGGGCTTCTTGTTCCGTTATCATGCACAAATCTGGGAATCTTTGGAATCCGGAGGAACGACTAAATTAGGGTTCAAACAGAGCTTTCTTGCATCAAATGCATCAAACTTCTCTTTTTCTCTCGAGTCCATCTTCTAACTGCTCGAATCTTGATTTTTGAGTGTGTTCAATTCTTTTATTTACGATAAAACTCTAATTGTTCTTTGAATTACCCCCAAAAATTTTATGCAAGGTAATGATAATGTTATGTAAAATATGCCATGATTGTATAATGTAATGCAATGCAATCTTAAAATATAAACATGAATGCAGTAAGGTATTGATTCTAAAAGCGATCCCCATAGAACGACGTTCATTGAGGCCAAAAGGTTTCATTATATCATATATTAGATATTTACAGTTACTGATAAGCTTCAGTGCCTACTTTCTTAACTTCATCCAGTAGTCCAGTCAGTTTACCTCCGTGGCCCAACACTTGATCCATGTTCTGACTAAGCCTGCCACCTTGTTGAGCCGCCTTACCTGCTCGGGTAATATCGATCTTCGGGTCTTCATCTATCCCCTGCTTAGTCTTTCGCAGCTTGGAAGTTGTCCCTACAACATTTTCAGCAGCAACCTATTTGTTAACTTCTACACGAACCTTGTATTCACGCAAAGAAGTCTCGAGCTATTCCACTTACTCCTTACTTTCCAACTGAATAGTGTTGGATTGTCATTGCTCTGTCGTAAACTTGTTTCCAAAACTCTTGTTAATGGCTAAATTATTCTGTAGCTCATCTCTGGAGACTGCAGTACCTATTCCCAATTTCCTCAAACTTACCTGATAACAGTCTGACTTGATTCTCGCTTGACTAGTTTCTCTTCTTCCAATATTCTGAGTCGTCCTTCAACTAAACAACACCGTTCATCTATTCTTTAAAGGTGACCCAATCGGATATTCTTAAACACTCAGTAAAGCTTCTGGTGATCATTCTGCAAATTCAATTTTATCCAAGTTATCTATCTCTTATCTGAGATGGCTGAACTCGAAAGAATATCCCTCTCCTTGGATGCCCTTATCTCTGATCTTCAAATTTAACTCGCTTGAGTGACCCACTTTAGTATTACTCGAACTTTGTCCTAGATATCGATTCTTCCTCGACTTTGCCCCTCGGGTGATTGGTAGCTCACTATAGAATTAGGGAACTCCGTCTTCGAAACCCAAAATTCTCATCGCGATAAGATCTTGAACTTGTTCCTCAGGCCCCGCAATCCTCACTATTATGACCTAAACTTCCTAAACGGTAACTGCCTCTAGCACGTGTGTCGTAATCTCTCGGATAAGACGGTCTCTTCGTTAGAGACTTCACCGAGGTAATAAGGCTCTTCTCGATGAACATTAGGATTAGTTCGGTATACCTCATAGGAATCGAGATGTACTTCTTTTTATTACTTACTTTTTGGGTTTCTTCTGGACCGAGCTCTACTTTTTGAAAGCCCGACTCAGACATACATTCCGCCTGTTTATTGATGCGGATCACAAAAAGGTTCAATTTGTCATATTTGGTGGGCTTGGAGGTAGAATTCTGACTACCCTGCTCTCTATTCTGATCCTTAATCGATTCTTCTTTCGGTTCGATGGATCGCTTACCTTTCGTCAAAGTATTCATCTGATTCATCACTTCTTCCCTCTGTTTCTTTCAACTCTTGCACTTTACTTTGCTCATTACCAGTACCATGTCTCCTTACCATGTCTGACCTAAAGTCTTTAGATGGTTCCTATTCTATTGTCTCTGATCTTGTTCTGGGACAAAACCCTCGATCTGTGCCCTCTAACATCTGACGAGACGACCCTTTGCCAATTATGAACGATTTCTGAGATTTGAGAAACCACTTCGGGAATCAATACCCTATAAATGCGAGAATGCATGCAAATATGATGTTGATTCTCGAACAATCTTTAAAAAACTTTCAATTGAGAAAATGTCTGTTTGCAAGAAATTAATAATGAATTATAGGTAACAATTGGATTTATTCTAGAGACCTTGACTTCGGAAAGTAAAACCTGTGCTCCACGTCTCGACGTTGTCTTCAGGATGATGGATGACTTCGTCTTCTCCTCTTATTCTATTCCATAGACTCGTGACGTCATGATCTTTATTTTTGTGGCTTATAGAAAGAACATCAACAAGTGCATGCATAATGCATACAAGATCTTTTCTTCTGTAGATCTGAGTGCAAACGAATAATACGTCTAAACATGGATGGATTCTATCGATCCTATGGGAGTACTTTAAAACTTTTGGGGGTTTAAATTAAAATTCTCAAGGATCATTTGGTTTAAAAATTTCCCTCTTTTTTATTATCAAAAAGTTTTAACTTACTTAAAAAAATAAAACTTTTAGGTTTCTTTTTGTTATTATTATTATTCTGAAAGTTTTAGGAGGGAAAAAGATTCAAAGCAAAATAATAATATTTTTAATTTTTTAAGGAGTTAAATTAAAATCTTTGAGATTTTTACAAAAGGGTTAAATGTGAAGATTTAAAATTGGGGTTCTGCGGGCCTGACTGAATCTTCTGCGTCGCACATGCCTTGCTATCGTACCGTCTTCTTTCTCGATTGGTCTTTGCTCGGCCTAACTTGATACTGTAATATTATCGTTTCTGGCTTTGAAAGCCTTTTAATGAACTGTTCTTGAATCAACACCATGTCATGATATGCAACATGAATGCAAATAAAGGCGTTGATTCCGCTGGTAATCACCCTTTCGAACGACTTTTATGAGAACTAAAGGGTCCAGATTACAAAAAGGGTCCACATTACAAAAGGAGTCCCTATTACAAAAAGTCTTAATTACAAAACAAAGTTCTACGCATAAGCCCTAGCTCTACCTCCTAGCTCCTCGATAGCTCTGAGCAACTTGATAAACCTTGGTGCTTCTTCCATGTCTGGGGTTACGAAAGGTCGGAGAGCCGCGGCTTCGGTAGCTAAGTCATTCTCACGCCTTACAACTCGTTGTATGTCCACCATCAGGGTCTCGTGTGTATACTTTGGCACTACACACTTGTCTGGCAAATTGTTACCTCGAATCTGTTGATTAATCTCTGACCAATGTCGTACGACTGTATCGATGTCGTCCTTCTTAAGACATATTTTTCCATGATGAAAGATTTTCTAATCGGGCAAACCACTTGAATCAACGCCTCTATGTAATGTGGATGCAATGATAATGTAACAAAAGTATGTGTAAAATAAAAATAAAACACAAAAAGAAATGAGTTAGTACCGGATAAAAATAATAAATACATAAATAAAAGGATAAATTAAATAAGGTAAACAAACAAAACAACCCTATTTATCCCGTCTAAAACACCTAAGGTTATCCGTATGGCTCTAAAGGGGTGGGTTTCTATATGTTCTCTACATGCAGTGTTGGTGCTAGGAGGTACCCGAATTGTCCTTGTTGTCATCTACTAAGAGTAGCAAGGCCCCCGATCATCTCTCATTATAGGCTACTTTCAACCGGGTTCAATTCAGGGGGACCCATTCGCTTATGCATGCATGAAGGAACGATATCCTTACAAAAGCATAAGGTACTCGAGCCCCGAAGGTACTTGCTAGGCCTACACGAAGGAACGATATCCTCACGAAAGCATTAGCGTTTTCCCCCACTTAAAAGGACGGGTTTATATGCCAAATTTTAAATGCGTTAAAATAAACGCGCAATCATAACCAAATGTTAGTTTAATAGTCAATTTAATTCGTAAATTCCAATATTAATAAAGCGGTAATTATTATTAAAAAAGCTTGACTCTCTTTATTTTTTGAAAAAAATGGATCCCAGCGGAGTCGCCATGTGTAGCGATGTCCCTCTTTTTTACGTTTGCTAAAAAAATGAGGTTTCGAGGCGTTTGTGGTATTTCGTGTATTAAAATGTTTATTCCGTGGGATTTAAAAAAACCGTATTTTATTTAAAAATGGAGTCGCCACCGGCCACTTAGGTAGGCCGGACACCATAAAAACTAGAGATTTGAAAAATGTTGGGTTCGGGAGTCGATTACGGATGGGGAAGGATTTGCACCCCCACACCGCCCAGAATTGGTACTTTAATAATTACCGCTTTATTAATATTAAACTTTCCGGATTAAAGTGACGATTAAATTAAAATTTGATTATAAGTGCGAGTAAATTTTAAAAGCCCCATTATCCGAAAGTAAACGCCCAACCACCATCACTACGCCTGATGCTGGCCCCGTTTACGCTCGGATAAAAGGGCGCCGCATTGACAATTTATATTCCATTATGCAAGCTTAGAGAAAGCAAACTATAAAAGATACAATTTCCTTTGATATAATAAAACATGATAAAAAACATGAATATTACAAAGTTAAACAAAAATAATAATAAAACATGGTCATAATATATCACAATAATAAGAACAAAGTAGACACACAAATATAAAAAAAAAAGAGTGAAAAAAACATGCTTTCAACACTAAAAACACAACATGCTTGAACATGTATAAAAACACAAAGGCTACACTTGCATGGCATACATGTAATATGATACTAAGCTAATTAAATCTAAGCAACATGCCCTAAAAACTAATATTTAACATGACACAACCTAAAATAAAATATGACATTAATATGTGATAAAAATCACCCATCTTTAACATATAACCTAAAATGCAAAACAAAAATAAAACATAATAAGGCACACATAGACATGATAAACCACTAAACTAAACATGCTTAATTAATAAAACACTAATGTCATGATAATACTTTAAAACTTAGTATATGACAAATTATGCACACATCAAGATAAAAATAACAATACACTATGCAAAGAACACACTAACATATAGCCTAAAAAAGGGGGTATGGAAATTCATATTAGCATACAAAAACATGCCATGTGCAAAGATAATGAGACAACATTTAAACATACATATATGTATACAATGAACAAATGAATTAAAACATAAAAAAACATGATATCACAAACTAAACTTATATAAAAAAAACAAACATGCTAAAAACAGAATAAAAAATGCATAAACATTTACAATTTACTAAGGGACTGAAAATAAAAAAATAGAGAGTCGAAATTGAAAGCAATAAAAGAGGATTCAGGGACAAGATTGCAAACTGAATGAAACTTGAAGGGACCAATGCTGTAAAATGCCCAAGGGGCAAGCTCAAAGTGCAAAGTCCCAAAACGCGGAATGACTGGGAGAGTAGTTTCACCAATAAAAACTAATTCAACAGGATTTAGGAGGCAAATTGAAAGAAAATAGAAAGAGGGGGGACTAGGACTGTAAATAACCTAAGGGGCAGTCTCGTTTTGAAAATCCCCGAAACACGGGGTGATTTATGAAGCAATTAACCCTAAAAATTTTAATTATGGGTCTATATAACCAACCCGTCAGCCCCCTCTTTTGGCTCTTTTCATTTTTTTAACTCTAAGAGATAAGCTCTCTTCCACCCACTATTTCCAGAATCAACCCACCCCAAAACTCCCTTCGGCCGCCGCTGAGCACCGGTCTCAAGCGAGGTTCTGCCGTAACGGCCGCCGCAAACCTTCACCGACCACGACAGTTCAACAACACACAAAAAAACCCCAAAAAAACTTAACACCCCTCAGTTTTGAAACAAAAAACTAGACCTTTCGTTAGTTCGAAACAAAATATGGCTCCCCGTTAGGTTCATCGCCGGCGAGACGACCAGAAGACCAAGGTAAAATACCCCGTCTTTTATTTACTTTATTTGTTTTGTATCCATGAAATTGAGAAAAGAGGAAAAGAAAATACCCTTGAAAATCCTTGCGTTTTTTTTACTTTCTTGTATTTTTGGAAAAACTGGACTGATAACTGATGGTTGATGTTCTTACATATTTTGGGTTTTATACCTATATCTATTCTCTGATGACATTGGTAGATAGGAAAAAAGTACATATTTTGCATATATTTTTTCTGACAAATCTCTGTTTTTTGCTTTTGATTTCGGCACATCCTTGAGCAGTGGTTGGAACCGGTGAAGGAAGCATGGTGGAAGAAGTATGGTGGAGATGTCGTCTTGGCTGGCCTCGTTCTTGGTCGTTGGATCAGATTTGATCCAACGGCTGAGATAGTTCGATGACGGACGACCCAAATGAAATATTAAAACTGGTGGGATTGCGTGAGATGGTGTCATGTGGTGCACGGCAGTCAAAGGGTCAGATGGTGTCATGTGGTGCACGGCAGTCAAACGGTCCGCGCCTGGACCACACGCGGCAGCTGAATGATCTCTCTTCTTTCAATCGTAGCCGTTGGATCAAGATTTGATCCAACAACCCAGGATCGGTTGTGCACAATAAAGAGAGGATATTAGGGCTATTAAATCTGATATAGATTAGGGTTTTAGGCCATTGGGTTAGGGTTTGGGCCGAACGACCTTGTAAAATTTTTTGGTTTTGTAATTTATAATGGACTTGGACAGTTAATAATTTTTTGGGGGGTTTTAATACAATTAGGGTTCTGTTTTATTTAAATTATGTTTTTACACAGCCTAATAATAATATTCATAATAATTATTATAATAATACCTTATACGTATACACACACAAGCACACACATATATAACCTAAGCGTACACATGCACAATACCACCTATAACATACATAATTAATATAACATACTAACTTTATATATATATAGGTCTAATCACACATACTTAATATGACTATGCACACATTGACATATATACAAACAATACACACATAGTACACATGCACCACATAACATACTATACATGCATTTACATCACATCACACATATATTACATGCATATTAATAACACACATGCTCGTAGGTAAACATGCAATAACAATACTAATTAACCATTATATTAGTATATTAAAATATCAACAAAAACAGATAAAAATGAGTGATTACAGTTATTTTGATATTTATAATAGATACAAACTATTTTATATGTAATGTTTATTGTTATTTTGATGCTTAATAATTATATTCAAAATGTTTTTAGGTACTTTTCATTGTTATTTCAATTAATTCAAAAATTAACCGAACAAAGTTTCATTCGGTTATTTTTTTTAAAAAAAAATGGTTCGATTAACGGTTAAAGAAAAAAATTGGTTAATGAATTCTAGCTAGTTCAGTTCGGTCGGTTAATCGAATTAACCGTTTGAATGCCCTAGAAACAAGGGCGTTGATAGAGGTCATCATCAAATGAAAAAAAAATCAGATTTAATCCCTTAAATTTTCAGGTTTTGAAGTTAGGATAAGTGGATAAAAGTAAAATTGAATGTTATCTATCTAAAGTATGAAAAATTATTAGATGGATCTTGCTCACCGCGTCATTTATGGTCCATTCAATAATATTCACTCATTTCAGTGTAACTTTCAAGTAACTACACCCTCCTTTGTTAGATGTAGGAAAGAGGTGAAGATTCACTTTGAAAAAAATAACATGGAAAAATATTATTAGATGGGACCATGGATTACATGATGAGCCAGACCCATCTAATATATTTTTCCTAAACTATAGATTTCAGTTTAATTAAATTTATAATTTAAATATTTAATTTTAGCTCCGTTAAAATCTTTTTTAACATCAACAGTATGGGTAGTTTGCATATCCTAAAATATAGGATGTGATAAGGTGAAATTAGGTTAAATTAATTGGAACTTATGAAGCCAAGAAAGTTCATGCACCTTCAAAAGAAAACAAGAATTCAATCAAAATTCACTTGTTTTGGTTAAGTGCTCACCAAATTCAAATCCTTTGGGTTTACTCAGTAAAGGAAATGGCATAGTAGAGTTATAAAGCAAGATTTTGTGGCTGAGAAGATGCTTCCAAACCAGTAATTCCGGTTCGCCTATGTCGACTGCTTGGCCTGTGGTGGCCGTCCGATTCTTCTGCCGGTGTGGTTTTGTTTATCCTCTTTTGTGTGAAATTTTGTTTTGAGCTTTCTTTGCCCCTGTTATTTTAATCATGAGTGTCGTGTTCTTTCGGACTCTTATCCCGATTTCTATGTAATATTTTCTTTCTAGTAATGAATTTTCTCATTTCAAAAAAAAAAAAACAGTAATTCCGGTTGTTTAATCACTCTGTTTCATAGTCAAATGCACAATTACTACCAACTCGTTAACAAACAAGGTTTCGTTTAGCCGTTTAGGTATCAGTCAATTTAAGAAGAGAACAATTACGTGACACGTGATATGGACTTGAATCAATGGACCAATTTTATTATACTAAATTAATAATTTATCATAATTCATTATTAATATACGGATAATTATCTCATGCACAAACGGTAGAAACAAAAAGTTTTAACAAGTGCCTTAGTTTTAGGGTTTAGGGACTTGGTTTAGGAATTAGTTTAGGGTTTAATGTTTAAGAATTTAAGTGTAGGAGTTTTGAATTTAGGGGTATGATTAGAATTTAGGGTTAAAAGTTAGAGTTTATAAGTTAAAACCTAAATCCATATTACCCTAAACCATAACCTCTAAACCCTAAATTCTAACTCTAAATTCTAATCATAAACCCTAAATTATAAACCCCTATATATTAAAACTCATAAACCTTAAATTTTAAACCGAGTCCATAAGCCATAAAACTAAGGCGTTTGTGTAAACTTTTCGTTTTCACCGCCATTGCATGAGATATTCCCCTTTAATATTTTATTGTATTAGTGTTGAGATATTGATTTTGATATAACTTAAAATGAAAAACGTTTTGGACTTAAACTAATATGCAAAAATATTTCTATATTCCATTAACTTGAAAAATATGTTTGAAAGTTTTTAAAGGGTTTTTGACTTGTTTAAATGCTTTAAAAATAATCCAAAAGTCAAAAACATGCTCTGTGTACCGATACCCAGAAGAGCTCGTACCGGTACAAATAAGTTGTGTACTGATACGCCCCTTTGTCCCCAACAATCAGTTTTTCCAGTAGCTAAATTGAGTATCGATACGGCTTCAACCGTACAGATATCTAGACACTTGTACCGATATGCATGTATCTTGTACCGGTACCCAATGTAAAAATGCCTAACAACTCTTTTTATTTAAAGGAGGTGTACCGATACCAGTGGTCGCGTACCGATACCGTACCGATACCGACGAGCCCAAAAGTGTATTTAATGCTGGAAATAAAGTCCCCAACAACTCTTAACAACTAGAAATGGTCATGAAGCCATTAGAGTGTTTAAAAAGCCTCTTCAAGCAGCCATGATACAACAAGAAACAACTTGCCAACGTTCAATGTATAGAGAAAGTGTTTTTGAGCTTTAATTGTCATTTTTTTGTAGAACACACTCTTGAGCTTAATTGTTATATTTGCTCAAGTGTTAGGTTTTGGGTGAGAGCTTAAAATTTCAAACATATTTGCCTTGTGAGGTTTTCTTTTGTTTGCCAATTTGTATTTTCTATTTGAGAGAGATAGACAAGACTTTGGGTATAAGTCTTGGGTTGTAAAGGTTATCTCCTTAAGCCTAGAAAAAAGAAAGACAAATTTGTGAATTTGTGAAAAATTCTTAGTGTGGATAACTAAGGTAGTGGAGATAGGCTTGGTTTAAAAGTCGAACCACTATAAATCCTTGTGTCATTTTTTAATTTCCATTTGCTTCCATCACAATTACTCAAAGGCCAATTCATCCTCCTCTTGGCGAATTCAATTGACCGATTCGAGCCCAGCAATTAGCTTCTATCAAATATGTGGAATTTTAAAAAAATTACAACTTTCTTGCTAAAGTTAACAAATTTTTGGCATTATGCCAAAAAAAATATACTTAACGTTTGTTTGAATAGTCACTTTAGTCCATTTTTCAAGTATTTCAACCCTCAGTATTACATTTTAGGCTAAAATGACCACTTCATGGATGGAAACTATTAGTAAATGACTTGAAATGACGTGATATACCTACATAATAGTGCACGTTGATGTAGTAGTATCAAATAGACGAATGTGCTCAGGGACATAATTAAAATTTGGGGGTATGGGCAAAATATAAATGTTAAAAGGTGGTGGGCAAATTCATAATCAATCCAACTTTTCAAAAAAAAAGAAACAAAAGTAAAAAAATTCCCCTCTGTGTGCGAAGGGAAAAAACCCTCCCAAAGTGTATGTGTGTTCGTCCCTGAAGGTGTTGACTTAACACAACGAAACGTCACTCAAAAAATAATTTTATAAACTTATATAAAATATATATCATTTTTAGATGTCATTCTGTCAAATCTTTTCAAACTATTTATCGCTAGTTGACTAATAGTTTCCATCCACAAAATGATCATTTTAACCCAAAATAAAACGTTAAAGTTAAAATGCTGCAAAAAATTAACATAAACCGAAGTGACTATCCAATAAAACATTATAGGCATTTTTTGATTTTATGTCTTAACTTTTTTTAAAAAATAATAATATGTTTAAGATAAAATTTATCTCATGCGGTTACTAAGTTTATTTTTTTAATAGTTTAAAGGTGATTACAAGTTAATATATATTCATATATATTTTAACTCTTTGACAATGTAAACACTTTATAAATAAAGTGATTAAATTTAGATATCCTAAAAAATATTATTCTCTTTTTCACTGGGAGTCTGGGAGCACTAACAGCAAGTTCACTTTTGAATTCGTTACTTTTAGAATAATTTTCTTTGACCGGATTTTTAAATCTCTTCGCTAACAGAAAATAATCAGCATGGATACTTCATGAAAGAGATTAGAGATGTCATTTACATTAATTAATTAATATATGTAATTTACATCTTATTTTGTAAAAGAATTTTATATGTAATTTAATTAATATATGCTCCGAAAAAAAAAGAATTTGGTAAATGTATGACGCTAGCCTAATAGTAGGGGGTTATAGGCCGAAAGTGAAGTATGGTCTTGGCGTTTTTCATACTCAAATCATGAAAAGATAATATTGATATATTATAATATGAATTTATATTTAATATATTGATAGAAAAAATTTAATTTTTATAAGTGTCTTAATTTTAGCTTAAAGATATTTTTAGGACCATTCGGTCTTATATTTGTCAAATTAGAATAAAAAATTTTATATTTTCTGGACTAGTATCATTACAGTAAACGCATCGTATATGCACGGTAAATTTCAAAATAATATTATTTTGTATTTAAACTCTTTGTAGGATCACGGCGAATTCCAATTTTTTTATATATTCAATTTAAATCTTAATTAGAAGATTAATCTAATCATAAACCGAACTCATCGTAGGGACACTACAAATTTTAAGTGAGTTAACGGCGCCCGTGACGTTTCAACAAAAATCGTAATTAAAAAAAGACTGTTGGTCAAAAGATAAAAAATGAAACTCGTCGTAGGAACAAGACCTTATTAATTTAAGGTAAAGAATTGTGTCTTTTTAAGGTAAAGAATTGTGTTTTATCTTTACAAGTCATCAATTCCATAACTTGAGACGTCTACGTCTATTTCATCAATTCTTTACCTTAAATTGGACGTTTCAATATAACTATTATCTTTAACCCACAGTCTAATTGTGTCTATTTAAGGTAACTATTATCTTTACAAGTCATCAATAAATTCCACACTTTAATTGTGTCTATTTCATCAATTGTGTCTATTTCATTAATTTTTTCACCAGTAGATCCAATTTAAGGTAAAGAAATGTCTATTTCATCAATTCCATAACTTCATACGTCTCTACCGACTACAATAATACCGAGTTAGAATTCGATTAACCTTTCATTGCTGAAATTATTGTAGTTTCATGTTAATGCATTGGTTATTCATCTGATGTTCTAAGTATGTGCTACGTTGCAGTCTACCCTGATTTATGCTTTAATTCTGTGAAACGTTTTTTGGTAAATATCATCCTCAATTATCTTTTTCAGCTCATTAAGGTAGGGAGATAAATTTTACCTACTTATTCTAACAACATTGACTAACATTAACATACATATAAATAATTTACTGGCCCAAATCGAACAAAATTTGAAATTGTCCATCTATGTATGCGTCAACTATTTATTAAAAGTTTTTGCTTCATAAATGCTACAAATTTTATTATTTTTATAACAAACTCGCCTTCCAGCCATGGCGAGTTCCATATCTGCCCAAACGATGTTATATTGAAATGTTACAGTCGTTAACCCACTTAAAACTCGTCGTGCCCCTACGGCGAGTTCGAATTAGGATTACGCTAATCACCTTACTTAAGATTTAAACTAAAATTTGGGTGTTAAAAAAATTCAGAACTCGTCGTGATCCTACAGTGAGTTTAAATAAAAAATTATATTGTTTTGGAACTTGCCGCACATGCAAGGCGGGTTCACTGTAATGGTGCTAGTTCGAGAAATATAGAATTTGGGGTCCAACTTTAGTAAAAATAGGACCTAATGGTCCTAGAAATGTCTTTAACCCCTTAGTTTTAGAGTTTAAGAACTTAATTTAAGGGTAAAGTTTAGGGGTTTAGAATTTAGGGGTAATAATTAAAATTTAGGGGTAATGGCTAAAATAGACCTACTTTGCTTTGATTTTGAAAATAAAATGATACAAAAAAGTAGGTCTTAAATTAAATAAAACTTTTCCTAAAAAACTCCTACTTTGCTTTGATTTTGAAAATAAAATGATACAAAAAAAAAATCTTGGAAGACTGAAGTGAGAAATCGTTGAAGTTGAGGGACTTAAATTAAATAAAACTTTTCCTAAAAAATCTTTTTTATTTAATTTTAACCCACAACTTCACCCTTGTTTTCCTTTCATTCTTGTCTCAAAATCAAAGCAAAGTCCTCATGCTTTATTGACAACTTTAGTGTGAGTTTAAAAAAGAAAAAAATAAAAGTTATGGAAGTCGTCGAGAAGGTACGATTATTTCACCAATTTCATTAAAAAAAACACGCTCTTTCTCTTCCTGCTACGGTAGAATCAACTATCGATTCCTAAAATTTTTTTGAATTATTCGAATTATTTAACTTTTCCCAACTACATTATCCCACTAAATTTGCCAAATATTTGAAAAATCCAAGTGAGCCCGCACTAAATATAAAACAAATAATCAATCTGCACCTTTTTTTTGTTTTAGATTAGTTCAGTTCATCAATGTTTGTATTTTTATATGGTATTTTAATTTTCTTTTACATATTTAAATTTGAAATATTTATTTTTCAAGTTATAAAAAATATTAATTATGGATTAAATAAAATGAGAATCTAGTTAAGATAATTAAAAAAATTAAACTGTGGATAAAAAATTTGACCAAATGAATGCATTCAAACAACACTACACTGAATTGTATTAAAATAAAAATAATTACAAATAGAAAAGAAATTAAATCAAATGTTACGATTTAGATCATTTCCCAAATTTCTCAATTTGGCAAGTTGGGATATAAAAATTGTAAAAAAAAAAGGAAAGTAAAATGGAATAAAACTTTGCACAAAATCCATGAAACAGCCGAACAAAGGAGAGCAGTGAAATTTAAACTTTTAGAGGCAATCCAGGCAGGCTAAACACACACATGAAATGGAGTAATTAGTACTTGAAGGAGAAATCGTGCACGTTTATAAAAGACAAAAACTTGTAACCTAAGGTAATACTGATAGATACGTTTCATATCAGGTGAATGCTTCTTGATTGGCGTATCGGGTTTTTTTTGCAGAGATTTAATATTAGGCGATCTTTTAAACTTAATTTTCTCTATTTACAATGTCAGAATTCGAACCCCTGACATTGCTTAAGGGACTTAGCATCTCATCCCGCTAAATCAACTAGTTGTTGATTCATTTTAACCAAAATACACGGTATCATAGGTTACTTTCTCTCATTAAACCTACTTGAACTTTTATCATCTTAAATGTTATCGTTTATTTGAACTTATAATTTCTTGAACATTGCATCAAGAACAATACTAATCAGACTAAAATCGAACAAGAAGAGGTCCAGGATGGTTGGAGGTGCTCGGTTCAGTATCCACTTAAAATGAAAATTTAAGTCTGTTCCTGGACTTAGCATTGGGCCTCAGGGAATGACTTCCTTCGGTATCAAGCCCATGCCCTCCCACTTTAGTGCATTAAACACTGCATGGATATTTTCGTTCTTTTCTTTTTTCTTTACTTTATATATATATATATATTTAGAAATAAACATATATACGAAGAATCTATCTAAAATTATTCTTTTTTTGTTAGGGATTATTTGATATCGACGAGGGAATTTAATATAAAATCTAGATATTCCGAATAGAATATTTTAATCTTGCTTAAAGGCAGGGACGGACTCAAAATTTCATGTAAGGAGGTGCAAACTATCATGAAACTATATTAGAAATGTAGGGGTACAAAATTACAAGATTTTAGGTATGCATAATTAGATTATCAATCGAAAAGACAGAAAATATATAAAATATAAAGGAGCTTAAAATTTTTAGGGGTGCTAAGTTCTGTCCCTGCTTAAAAAATCTAGTGTCTTATTCTACTAGACAAACTGGTTGGTTATGGATTTTTTTTGCTACTGCATCGACAGAATCGTAGGCTCAGTTGACAAGTTAGAAGCACAAATTTAGCAAAGAAATCGAAGAAAATAGCGAGGATTAATTAGGATTATCCATACACTTGAAGAACAATTATGAGATAAGGCTAAAATCTGAGGAACATATGTGTTCATCAGCATAAGAATCTTATCTTCATAAGAGTTCTTTGCAGGTACAGATGTTAAATAGGTTTCAGTTTAACTAATCGGTTACCATAGTTTCCAGCATAATCTGACAAGCCCATAGTTTGGACTGTCTTCTAAAAGAACATATCCTAAAACTAATACAAACCCTGATAACTGCAGGAAAAAAACAAAACTAGAAGACAGAAGAAACAAATAAACCCTAAAAGTTCCACTTTGTTCATTTGCAGGGAGAGAAGCCCACCACGTTGGTAGGTATAAAGAACCCATCTTTCAGCAGGGCCTCCTCTCGTTCCTACGTTCCAACACATCAAAATGAAATACATATGTAAAGTAAAACATAAGGAGTAATAGTGGTAAAACAAAGCAAAAAAAAAACCTGTTCATGTTTTTTGAAATACCTGTTGGCGTACGTTAGTCTTCCTCGCGGCTTGATCAGGCATAAGACCGAAATGTATGTGCGGGAAGTGAGCCCACTAGAATATACAAAAACAATTAAAAAAGATGAGAATCAGTACATGAAGTTATGAAACATGACTAAACCCTAGTTTTTATTTTAATGGTTCTGGAATGGTTGATCTTACATTCTTGGCAGCAGCACTGAAGGCCTCCCTGTGGCTTATATCAGGATTCTCAGCTTTGATACGTTCGATTTCGTCCCTGCAGGGGTTGAATTAATTAACGAGAATAAGTCATAGATGAGAGTAAAATTAGAAGCGAATCACTTACTTGATGAAGCGATTGTAGGCAGACGGTACTCTCTGTCTCTTCACCAGAGCTGGACAAAATACAGACAGATCCATCACAAACAAAAAAGGAGACAAATGCATTAAAATATAGCATGGTAAAATGCGAAGAATCTCACGTCCGTTGACCACCGGAGGTTTGGCCAACTCCCTTGGGTCCGGGGTAAAGAGAGAATGGGCGAGGTGAAGCTGATTAGCTGCGGGAAGAAGCAAGGCACGCATGTTGACAGACAAAAGATTGGTGCAGTGGCCGCACCGAACCGTAACAGTCTTCAACAAGCTACTGCAAGGAACACTCACCTGAGAAGATACAAATACAAGGAGAAACCAATTGTAATACTGAAACAAATAAAAGGAAAATGTGTGAACATGTTGGGGACAAAAGAAAGGGGTTACAGCGAGAACAGTGTCGCAAAGGTTGCAGTGGACGTAACAGAGCTGGTCCGGTGGAAAAGCAACTGATGAAGACGACATGTTTCGTTGAAATTGTTTTATGAATCTTTGATTTGATTGAATGGATAGTTTGAGTTGAAATTGTGGTAAAGATGAGAGAAAAGAGATGCTACTACTAATAGGAAACGGAACTAAGCATAACTTGTGGATGTATAAGAGAGAGAGAGAAAGGGACTTTTGCATGGGAGGTTATTGACTTAACTTGGCTCCTCCATTCACCTGTTGTTTTCACACTTAAGACTGAGTGAAAGCTGAAGCATTTTCTTGGTTCTCTAAAATTCCAAATAATGTCATTGTTACTCGATATCTTTAGTCAATATTTTGGCAGAAACCTATCCTTTATAGATTTCAACTTTAGCTTTAATATCTTTAACCCGATCTGCCATTGAACCACACAGCCGGATTCATCCGTCTTTTCGTTAGTGTAGGTAATACTACAAAAAAGGTGTTTTTTTTCTAGGTGGTATATTACTAGAACTCGAATCACCTAAAGCGTACAACATTTTTCTAAAATGTTCCAGACGCAGAATGTTGTGTCAATGAATTAATGTTATAAGGTAAATGAGAGCTGGTGACTCGAGATGATTCATTTGATCTTAATAATAATAAATACTCCCTTTATCTCACTCAATATGTTCTTTTTGTGTTTTGAAATTGTCTCACTTAAAATGTTTAATTGAAAAAATCAACAACTTTTATAAGGCACATTTCTCTTTATACCCTTTTTTAGTTTCCCAACAAACAAAATTCAACTTTTTAAGGATAAAACTATTGTTTCAATTATTTTACATTATATTTCTTACACAAATTTTTTTCTTTCTAAAACTGTATGAAAAATCAATAATAAACAAAATAAATGGAACGGAGGAAATAATGGTTGAGTACGGTAGAAAGCTGGGAGAGAGTCGAAAGAGAGCTCGCTATCTTTTAGGTTTAGGTTTGAATTCGAGATTAACCACATTGTTGTTATGACTAGTTCACCTTAACATTAAGGTTTACGCTTGAAATAAACCCTTGTATAAACAAATAGCTCAATTATAGTCCGTGGCAGCTTTTACAATAGAACTGATTAATAGTAATAGCCTAGAGAGACTCGATTTGAGATACCTTTTTAATATTTTTTTTTTTACAAATAGATAAAAATAATAAGGAAAATTTAAGAAAAAATATAAATATAAGTGAGGATCAAGCTTCAGCTTATCAACCATCTGGTTACAAGTAAAAAGCTTTTGAATCCCAAGAAAAAAGTTTTGAAACATCGATTTGACAACACATCTTTTATCTATCGTACAATATTTTACAAAGATCAGTAGTAGTTGTCAGTGGCAACAGAGGACAGAGATCTTTAAATCTTATTTACTGATGCATGTTTTTGTCTTTGCATGGCATAGATGAACTTGACTTTGTCTGGTGTCGGCTAATTTAGTTACGCCTCTACCTAGTCCCTCTGCATCTGCTATGGTGGGATCTACACTTCTACTTTGCTGAAAAATATGGCTGTCATTTTCTCAGTTTTTGAAAACTAAACCCATCCCATGTGTGTAAAAGGGTTTCCCCTCTTCCCCACATTTTGTCCTAAACAGGTTAAAATTTGAAGTTACTTAGTTACAAATGACAGTGGGCTCTGTATAGAGAGATGCCATGCCGTGGGCAGCTTTGAATGTCTGTCTGTGGTGAAGCCGTGACTGAAGGCATCGCAATTCGTTTGGCCTCCCCCTGATGCATCCAAGTTCTGTTGGCAACTAATCAGCTTTTCCATCTTAAACGGTATGATGTGATTTTCAATCGGTAGAACAAGCTTTTAATTTATCTGCCCCTCCGGTGCCTCATCAATTGCCGGGAAAAGTATGGTAATGATGTAATCACGTGAGCATCCACCTCTCTCTCTATATATATAGAAAGAAAAAAGTTTAATCAATCAATTAAATTTCATGTTAAAATATGAATTATTAGTAAGCATGAGATAACGAGGTTGCTGTAGAGAAACGATACTTGCTTTTCTAAAAAAATTGGGTCTTGACATAAGGGCGTGTATCAGTCCAATAGATATCGTTTTAAGATTGAAACAATGGAAATTTCACACACGCGCACATATGTACATATTGGTCAGAAAAAGTTTAGATGAGGTTACCCCAATCCACGAATAGAGTAATACAATCAATGAATCAATCCACTCTAGGGATAAAACTTTTCTATCCATTTTCGGTACTCATTTATATCTAACACTAAAAAAATTAAATTTTAAGTGGTAAACTTAAATTTTAAATCCTAAACTCTAAATAAACCCTAAAAATATAACATACCCCAAATTCTTTAAACTCTAACCCTAAACACTAACCTTAAACTTTCACACTAAACTCTAAATTTATTTTTTTAATGCATGACAAATAAAGACACAAAAAAGTGTAGAATATATTCTCCACGAGATGCAAATGAGCCAACCCATGTAGGCAAAAATCTCATATTTAATCTTCTGCTTTCAATATCTCATATAGAGTAGGGACTAGCGGGGGGGGGGGGTGAGAACCTTAGAAGTCCAATAAAGATAATAATTTACAGCTTCTTTCGGCATCTCGGGGCTCGGCCTGCTGCCTGGAGCACAGTAGCCAGTGCCCCATAGACTGAACGTTGTAATTCCATCCTGAAAATCAAAAGAAAAAGTACGACGTAGCGGCTACAGCAACAGAAGCCTCAACCCACAACTGGGCTCATCTTTATTCAGGCTGTACCCTCAACTCGAGGCACGTTAGCCAACATTCATCAAAGTAAGACACGTCTCTCTCTCTTTGGTTTTGCTTGCACTGCCGTTGTTATGACCATGTGATTCGTTTCAACTTAAAGTCCACCCTCTGATGGTATAGCATTAGCCTCACCTAGGATTCGGATTATACTGACCGAGGCAACCTAGTTCTGATCAGTGATCAGTTATCTTCACCTCAGAATGGTTACAATTCCAGGTTCAAATGTAATGATACCGATAGATGAATCTCATATGCAAATAATGAATTTTACTCTCTTCTTTTGACCTACAAGGCCCTATGTGACCATAAGTAAAACTGACCCAACAATGAACCGCCCATTGACTACATCAAATGCAAAAGATTTGCATAAGAAAGAAAGTTGTGACTTCCTATGTAATGGTCCAAAAAGAAGGTACCTCAAACTCAATAGAGAATGTGATCTGTTCCAACAAATTTCAAAGCAAAGTTCTCTTGGCGAAACCCAGCCACTTTGAACATTCGCGTTTTAATAACTCGTATCTCTAGTTACTTTGAGAGCCAATAGATAATAAGGAACAATGTACAAGCAGCAATATCTGCTGACAGAATAAGTGTTTCTTGACCGTCTCCTCCTTATGGAACCTAGAAAATAGGGGACTTTCAATTAGTTTAGGAAATAATACTATGTTTATAAAATCTCTGTAATAACGATACACGATAAGTACCGAGCAAGCCACGGATAACAGGGAACTTGTATCCTAGAACTTTTACTTTCCCTTGAACATCTCCAAAGAAAGCTCTTTGATAGCCCAACACAGCCCTTGTCGTTTGAGCTAGATTAATCACGTCGTCTATCTATAGGAAACAAAGATATTGGTAAGGAAAACAGGCGCTAAAACGAAAATACGTACAATTTATCTTGTTACATGGTGCCAAAGCTAGCGAACAAAAATATTATGAACATAGATGGATTCTCGTTTGTACCTGTAGGCAGAGCTAGAAAAAATAATATATATATACATATATATGAACATAGATCACTTTTCTATATGTCAAACCAAGCTTATCGAGCAAAAAAACTGAAAGTAAGGCATTTTTAAGATTCCTGAATTACCTGTAGGCAGAGGTAGAAAAAAATAATATATATATATGAACATAGATGGATACTCGTTTGTGCCTGTGCAAGCATGCACAAGTTTTTGTATGCATCAGAGAGAGGTTACATAAAATTCTTATTAGCATATCTTTCTACAATCAGTTTTTGACATCAATCGAGTTACCCTTCCCCGCTCACATCCCAGCTGCTAAAGTTTCTTTTTTGGTTGAATAATTAGAACTTAGTCACATACTATGTTCACTTGAGCCAAATACAGATAATGCAGAACCCATGGTTTTGCAGCTAATCATAGCAGGTAACAGCACAAAGAAGAATCAACATTCACAAGTTTGCATAGCGTTTCAAGTTTCAAGTAGTTCCTTCCATTGCAAGAAAGAAATTACAAACACATTTGGATTTAGTGGTAATCAAGAGACAAAAGGGTCTGCATCATTAAATAGTCAAAACCAAAATTGCGGAAGGCCATCATCAAAGTGGAGGTATACTCGTTATGGACAAAACTTTAGGAAATAGGATTTGTTATTTGGGGTTACTTTTATTTCTATGGGCTTGATTCTATATTTAATGTAATTCTGTTCTTTAGCTAGCTTTTGGTAATTGAGATTTGGAATCGAAGACCAGAAACAACAGACTTGAGAGTTTTTGCATTTTTGGCCATCATTGAGTTGAGAATAGTAATTTTGGTATTGAGAGTTGAGATCAGTTTAAGGTTTTACCTTCTGACCAATTGATTCGTTCCCTTAGTCTGTTCAGTGTATGTGAGTGACACAAAAGAGGAAGATTCTTAAAACAAATAATGCACCAAGATATGCACAGATTAAAAATAGTTAAATCTTACATGAGCTATGCTCCCGTGGATGGCAGTTCGCTCCCAGATGCCTACATGAAGGCAGATAGATATAGTGAACTTTGGGAAACAATAGTACGGGAAATTAGAACAACAAATTTAAGAATATTACTACCTTAGACTCACTGATATCATCTCTGACAGAACTCAGAAGCTCTGCACGTTCCCTCATTGAGTTTATATTTCCCTTGGTTCTTCTGAACTCCTTGTAACAAAAAAATTATACCATTATTTCAAATGTATAGATTACTAATCAACTGGTCCAAATAAAAAATGTTCAAAAGCAGTAACTGGGCTATTACATGGAACATGGGTACATTAATCTATAGTGCAAGGTACCAGAGTGGTAAATGAAGTAACTAAAGAAACCATGGGGTTTGGTCATGTAGCAGCGTAAATGTATGAGTGAAGAAGCCGTTACTCTTCAGAAATTGAAAGTGAATGAATGCATTTTGGGGCTTGGCTTGAAACACAAAAGGTAACAGCAAAATTGTAATGGGGTAATTCCAAGGAAAATGGGTACATTAACTTATAGTGCAATGAACCAGAGTTGCAAATAAAGCAATTAAGAAACCCTAGGTTTTGGGAATACGACACGTAAATGCATGAGGGAGGAATACTTTTCCCCTTTTTCTTTTCCTAAGAAAGCATTTGGTGCTTGGTTCAATATGTGACAGATAATATCAGTACTGTTCTACTCTACCTCCAATTCTTTCATGGTTCAATGAAAAGAAGAGAAGGTAATTTCTAACACAAAAATACTAAAAACAAATGTTATCCCTACAGCAAGTTCTCATGTAAATTAAAGGGACTCCCATTTGTTCATGGAGATTTTTTTTCCTGCAAGGACCAAGTACACGTGCAGAAAACAGAGTGATAACCAAGAAAAGAGATTATATCAGGGTTTGAGCTCCGGAGCTCCGTGAAGAGTATCAAATTATTAGGCTGAAAAAAAAAACATGGACCAACAATCTTTCGAGAATTTGGTTATTTTTCTTCTTCTTGGCCAATGAAAACTTGACTTCAATACAGTATAACACAAACAAAAAAACTAAAACTAAAAAGAATAATCTATTCATACTCATGTTTTGCTATAAACAAAAGAAATTCTCTTTTAAGTATTTGCACCAAATTCCACTCATTGCTTATTCTGAATTTCTTCTCCAATTGAAGTAATTGCCGGGCAAGTAACAATCAAGGACCATGAACTCTTACATAAATAATTTGAAATAAAAAACTTATGAAATAGAATGGCAGATTTATATTCTACTCCAAATGAAGGTACAAACACCCTAGTAAGGATTGTCAAAACCAACCAAACAAACATGATATAAGCGTGTCAGAGCTTGTCTCTGCAGAAGCAAAGCAGCTTCATGGTGAAATGTTTAGTAAGATGATCAATTCAAACTTTAAACCTGTAGCCAATAAACATGCTAGTAACAAAAGCTCTCAGCCTCCCAGTCTCTTCATTTTCATCGTTTATCCCTTGAAGTTTCATCGTCTGAGTTCTGGATTTGTTATGCTTCTCATTCGATTTTGTCTGGGTTCTTCTTCCGGCCGTCTGGGTTCTGAACTTTCGGCCTAGTTTATTTGTTGTGCTTCTCCTTCTGGCCGTCTGGGTTCTGGACTAGTTTATTTTTTCACTTTTGCGCCATTTTATCTCTCATCTCTCAGACTCTGGCGCATGGTTTCTTTAGTTACTTCATTTTATCTCTCATCTTATCTATAGTGCATGGTTTCTTTAGTTACTTTAGTTACTAAACCAAAGAACATTGGGAGAACATGGGTACATTAATCTATAGTGCATGGTTTCTTTAGTTACTTCATTTTATCACTCAGACTCTGGTACATTAATCTATAGTGCAAGGTACACTATTTCTCACTTTTGCGCCATATTATCTCTCATCTCCCTCAAAGAAGTCCAGAACTCAAAATATATATGTTAAACCATGGGGTTTATTTTTCACTATTTTAGCCAGGCAGATTGAAGAACTATTTTGACTACGATAGGTCTTCTAGTAGTTTCCATCTCTTTCAAAGTGATGTTCTTTTGTGTATCTCACTTAAGTCCAATAGCAGTGAGAATATTTTGTAAGGCCTAAAGCCACAAGTTTTAATGAAGAATACATTTTGCTCATCTTTCTAGTGATGTTGATCGCACCCATGTAACGAATCACATTTGAATTTAATGTGACAACACTATTTTGATACGGAGGCATCATGATGAGAATTTTAAGCCACGAAATTCAAATTAGCTGCAAAAAAACACTTTGGGGTATTCCCCCAAGGAAGTAAATCTAAGAAAGATGATCGAAACCAAAAATGTTGAAGGCACCTTTGCAAAGCAAGACCAAGAACTCCATACCAGCATAGAATCAGAGGCATTTCTTTGAGGGGCAAAAGAAAAAATTCACACATACATAGGATCATTCAGCATCAAGTGCATGTGTCATACATCCATGCAAGTTTTTATACATTTAGGCTATGCACAAGCATTGGGGCATAAAGTCATATGCACCCATGGAATTTGTTAGAACTTATAACAGGTCCAGGAAAAAGATCAGAAAACCTCAATCACGAGGGCAACGACATGATGATCAACCTCTAGCCTTGAAGAAAGCCAAATACGCAGAAAATCTTAAAACATCCAGATAACAATGACACAGACTTAAGTTCTTTCGTGTTCAGGTCGCGACTTCCAGCCATAAAATGGCGGAGCTGATTTCTTTCAATTTTGCATCCATCAATGGTGGTAATCCAACCCGGTCCTGATCATGTCTCTTCGTCAGAATTGTGGATGGATCAGACATAAGAACCTTCATTTTTTGATCATATCTCTTTATTAGTTTGGCGACTGGATCAGAGCCATTTTGACAAGTCCAATAGAAATGTTGGTGCAACGTGCTTAAACACGGCAAAGTTTAAGACAATAGAAATTCAAATTCTATCGAAAACCATTTTTGCGAATGGTCGAAGAAAAATAAATCCTTTGAGAAAACCCAATGTCAAGATTGGTAAAAAATGATTGTACCCAGGAGAATGGTACAACTAGCCCGGAGCAAACGGCTACCGATAAAGGCAACTCAAAATCGTTGATCCCTGTGCATTTGGAAAAAGTACAAAAGAAATCTAATGGTAGAATCAAATGTTTAAAACCTTCATTCAACCCCTCTTTGTTAGTGTTACAACTGGATCAAATATTGAGATCTTCATTTTTTGATCCTATCTCTGTGTTAGTATGGCGGCTGAATCAGAGCCATTTCGACAAGTCCAATAGAAATATTGGCACAACGTGCTTAAACACGGTAAAGTTTAAGACAATGAAAAATTCAAATGTCCATCAAAAATCTATTTTTATTAATGGTCAAAGGAAAATAAATCCTTTGGAAAAATCCAATGTCGTGATTGGTAAAAATTGATTGTACCCAGGAGAATGGTACAACTAGCCCGGAGTAAATGGCTACCGATAAAGGTAACTCAAAACCGTTGATCCTTGTGCATTTGGGAAAAATGCAAAGGAAATCCAACTAAAGAATCAAATGTTCAAACCTTCAATAGACTTTGTATTTGCTTCAATGTTGCAGCTAAGTCAATCTTTCTCCAAATTTTGCTTACAAGAATAGTGAAGAAGATCAAGTGAAGCCCAAGAAAGAAGTAGTGGTTAGAGCAAGAATCCTTACCCCAGACCTGACTGTTTAGCTTCAGAAGATGAAGAATTTTATACAAGAAGAACTCCTAGCTTGAAGATTACATCTCCGGCTTTGATAAGAATTTCATACAGGAAGAATTCTCAGCCCTACCTTTGGCATTGATGAAAGTTTCATACATGAAGAACTTTCAGCCCTACTTCTGGCTTTGATGAGAGTTAATGACTCTCAGCCCTACATCTCTAGCATTGATGAAAGTTTTACACAGGAAGAACTTTCAGCCCTATTTCTGGATTTGATGAGAGTGAATGATTCACAGCCCTACATCTCCTGCTTTGATGAGAATTTCATAAGGAAGAATTCTCAGCCCTACCTCTGGCATTGATGAAAATTTCATGCAGGAAGAACTTTCAGCCCTACTTCTGACTTTGATGAGAGTGAAAGACTCTCAGCCCTATATCTCCGGCTTTGATGAGAATCTCATATAGGAAGAATTCTCAGCCCTACCTCTGCATTGATGAAAGTTTCATACAGGAAGAACTTTCAGCCCTACTTCTGGCTTTGATGAGAGTGAATGACTCTCAGCCCTACATCTCCGGCTTTGATGAGAATTTCATACAAGAAGAATTCTCAGCCCTACCTCTGGCATTGATGAAAGTTTCATACAGGAAGAACTTTCAGTCCTACATCTCCGGCTTTGATGAGAATTTTATACAGGAAGGTTTCTCAGCCCTACCTCTGGCATTGATGAAAGTTTCATACAGGAAGAACTTTCAGCCCTACTTCTGGATTTGATGAGAGTGAAAGACTCTCAGCCCTATATCCCCGACTTTGATGAGAATTCCATACAAGAAGGATTCTCAGCCCTACCTCTGGCATTGATGAAAGTTTCATAGAGGAAAATCTTTCAGCCATAATTCTGGCTTTGATGAGAGTGAAAGACTCTCAACCCTATATCTCCGGCTTTGATGAGAATTTCATACAGGAAGGATTCTCAGCCCTACCCCTAGAATTGATGAAGATTCTATACAGGAAGAACTTTCTAGTCTCAAAGCGAGATACCCTTTCATGCCTATGACGATAAAAAATTGGGGCATGATATTGCAATTTTTTCTAGTCCTCAACATTCTGGGAAACAATGAAAATCTTCCGGTAGTAAGATATCATCTCATACCTATGATAATCATAAATCGGGGTATGATCTTTAAGTTTTTCGATCTTCAGCCTCTAGAAAAAGAGTGAGCAGGAAAAACTTCTGGCCTTGAACTTCCTACCCAATGATAGTGCAGAGCACTCCAGTTTTGCCTCCAAAGAGCGGTCGATGCAGATCAACTGAAGATCAAGAGAGCGGGCGGTAGTCAGAGAAAAACCCTCAACCTACTCGGACAAAAAATGGTCACTATTTTGTCTTTGCTCTATCCCTGTTATACAACAATGAGCAAAGAGGGGCAGCTATAATAGCCCATTTTTGTCAGGGCTGGACCCATTAAAATACCCAGACCCAACCAACTTATTAAACTCAATCAATCCAACCCAAAACCCGGTACCCGTTAACCCAAATTAAATAACCCAAATACATTAGCCCAAAATACCTAAAATGCCCATAACCCTAATTTAACCTAAAAAACCCTAAACCTTATCACCAGCCATCGCCGCCGCCACTTGCCCTGACCAGCCGCCACCGCCCATCTGACCGGCCTCAACGCCGCACTGCCACCGCTGCCCAATCCGCCACCGGACCTGCAAAAATGAGAAAAAATTTAAAAGATCTGAAAAAAGTCTATAAAGTTGTATTTTTATATATACAAGTTGTAGCTTTTTTGGGTATAAAAACCCATACATGTATCTGTAAAAGAGGGGGAATCCTTCGGCAGTTCAGAAAAAAGAAGAAGAAAGAAATAAAGAAACAAAATATTCAGCTATTGATTTTTCAGATCTAACATATCAAATGCAAAAATAAAGGTATATCTTTCAAAAAAAATTTACATTCGAATCAAGCACACAAATTTTAAAAAAAAATAAAGAGGACGATTCGACTTACCTTGGCTCGAATCTGAACCGTTGTCGTCGTCCTTGGTTGAGGAAGAACCACCCATTAATGGTTAGATTCACAAGTCGATTAGCTCCTTATACTTTTGATCTGAAAAACCTTGCGATTTGAATAAAAAAGTGTTTTATTCGATTTAGGGTTTCAAATGAAATTAAAAATACAGAGAAAAAATGAGAGGGGAGGCAGACGGCTTAAAAATGAGAATAGGATCGATTTTAGGTTTCTTTTGCATTTTAAATCAAACAAAAAGGTACAATTACACAGCTGACCCCTCCGCCCTAAACTACTTTGCATTAATGGACTGCCCCTTGGTCTAATTCGCATTTAGTCCCCTGGCTTTTGTAAATATTTTAATTTCGGCCCTGTATTTTATTTTTATTCTTTTTTTACTTTCTTTAATTTCAGTCCTTCATTCACGTATTTTATTATATTCGATACGTCCGTTATTATTTTTTTCTTATTACCTTTACATATCATATGTTCATGTATGTATATTATTATTTAATATGAATGTGTATATATTATTTCTATATATTATATGTATATAATGTATAGTGTATTTATATTATGTATACAACGTATATATTTATATATATTATTATTTTATAATATGTACAATATTTATATAATATATATTATGATATTTATATATTGTATAGTAGTATTTATATAATAGGTATAATAGGATGCTATCATATTTGTATGCATATATTATTTTGTTCTACTTTATATATATTTATTTAATTTTTGTGTTATAAATTAATTATTCTTTTATAAGAATCGTATCTAGTATTTAGCCTTATTATTATCTCGGTATCTCTATTGGGAGTGGTGTCTCGGTCTTCGGCCATAGGATTGAGTGCACTATAAATAAGTCACCTTGGATGTTGAGGGGTTTATACGGCGTACCGAATACTCCATCCAAGGACCTTAATGGTAGAGGGGTTAAACAATACCGAATACTCCCATTAGTGGATTAAACGTCTAACCGATGATTGGGGTGGGTGTCCCCGTGGGTTGTTATGGTACCCGGTTATTATTGTACTCGATTGTTAATGTACCGCGATTGTGATTGTATCGATATTCCGGTTGAGATGGCTTGAAGTGTTGGGTTAACACTTGTTGAATCCGTGTATCTGATGAACTCTTTTGTTAATGAACTTGTTAATGATCACTTGAAAGCTAATATAATTGTTAATGTATCATTGAAATGTTTTTGTTGTATAATATGATTTATACATGTTCTCCTTAAGCTTTGCATTTGGTAGTAATGCATGGGAAGGCTTAAGTGGAGGGTTAGCAATGTGATTTGTTGTTGGTTAATGATACATATAACATATGGTTTAATATGTTGGTTTTAATGATGTAAAGTGAATGTTTTAAAAGAGCATGATGTTTTAAAGGACGATGTTAAGTAAATAGTTTTAAATGCATTGATGGTGTTTGTTTTTTAGCTTTCCTCACTAAGCCTTGTGTGCTTACGCTCTCATTTTCCATCAATACAAATAACTGAGATCTTGGAAGGCAGCAAGAAGCAAGGGGATCTTGGCAAGAATTGTTTCCAAAGTATGTTTGGTTTAGACTATAATGAATAAGGGCAATGGGGTACTTATAGTATTTTGGGAGATGTTTTGTGGAACTCCTTGTTTGAGCATGTTTCTTTAGTTACTCTTGGGTTGTAAATGGCCTTTAAAGATTATTTTTGGTGCTGGTTTACCTTTTGATATGTTGGTTGGATGCATATTAGGAAGCATGCCTATAGATTTCCTTCTTGATGCATAAATCCTTGTTTAGTTGTTAGAATTGTGATGCTAGTTGGCATGAGATATGTTTGGTGTGTTGGTATTGTGTTTTAAGCATGTCAGGGTGGTTTGAGTATGCTTTTGGGATGAAAAATCAGCCAAATATGACATTACAGGCCCAGGCGTACCGATACGTGAGGGACCGTATCGGTACGGCTAGGCAATTTTAGGCTTGTAGGATCGGTACAATCTTGAACGTTTTGATACGCCTAGGCAAATTCAGCATGGCGTTCCGATACGGGGATGGACGTTTTGATACGAGTTTTAGCCTATAGAATTCACTTTTGCAACTTGAACCCGCGTATTGAAACACCTGAGAAATCATATCGGTACGGTTTAAAATATTTCAAAAGTTCGGTATTTCAGTTAGGCGTATCGATACGACTTGGTGGTGTATCGAAACGGGGTGTTTCAAACCATATCGGTATGGGCTTACCCGTTTCGATACGGATGACCGTTTATTCTGTGAATGTCACTTTTGGGCAGTTATGCTTTCTTTGCATTTTAATCCCCAATTTTTGCCGATGCAATTACATATGGTAGAATGATCGGATTGAGCTGAAATTTGAAATGAAAGATTGGAACCTGACTAATGTAAGGTTGGTAACCTAAAAGTGAGCTTTAATCCTAGAATTCCCTGTATTTTCAATTTGGTCCCTAAGTTGCAAACGTGATCAATTGGATGTCAAATTGATGCCCGATTGAGTTGGGGTTACACCTGATGTCTGTATGAACATACAGGGTTAATAATTGGCATCTAGATAAGATAAAAAAGGGAAAAAATGGATCAAGTTTTGTTGAATCTCTTCGGTTTGCTACGGCAAACCTAATGTAGCCTTCTTGGTTCGAATGGGCGTCTAAACCAGGTCAAGGGGGTTATATTTGGTGGTATCAGAGCTAGGTTTGGTTCGTTTGGGAGGTTATTGTGTTGTTTCCATGTTTGATTTGCACGGTGATTGTTGTATGTACGCTAGTTGATATGCACGGTGATTGATATATGAATGTTGGCTGTCGTATGCTATGTTGGGGATATTTTGGGGTACCCATTACCTTATTATTATAGACTGAAAAGTTTTGATTTTTGAAATGAAAGTCCTCGATCCTTGCTTGAGGCTGGCCTGACTGTTTTTGTTTTGAAATAATTATCATGCCTTAGATATATTTTATCACGATGAGACTGAGGCGAGAGTTGCGATCTAGTGCGATTGCTACTGTCGCTGGGCAGGATGATGAAGGAAAAGTGGTACCTCCTAGAGGGTTGCCCCCACCCCCACCTAATCCACCGGAGGGAGTTAAACAAGTACCACATGTGCCAGCTAGGCCAGGGGTAGGTGATATGGCACCGCTGATACAGGCCATGACCGGTGCGTTTCAGGCAGCAGTTGCGGGTGTTCCTGTGCCAGCACCACCGGTTGAGGGACAAGGTTTGCCGCTTGAGCGTCTTCGTAGTTTGGGTGGAGTTGAGTTTTGAGGGTTATCACCTGAGGCTTCTGAGGGTTTGTTGGCCAGTACTGAGAGGATACTGGGCCAGATGGGGTGCACCGATACTCGTAAGTTGGGTTGTGTTGTTTTCCTGCTGTAGGGTGATGCTCATGCATGGTGGACTACCACGATATCCGGAATGGCGACTGAGGATGTAACTTGGGAGTTATTCTGTGAGGTATTTCAAAAGAAGTTTTTGGAAGTCCGATATCAGGCCGAGAAGAAGTGTGAGTTTATGGCTTTGGTGCAGGGCAGTATGTCTGTTGCAGAGTATGTGGTGCAGTTCATAAGGTTGAGTCAGTATGCACTTGAGTTGGTTCCTGATGAGTGTACTCGATGTGATCTTTTCCGTTATGGGCTTGTGCGAGATGTTAAGACATACATGCTTGCTGCTGTTTACACCGACTTTGATATGTTGGTTTCGCGAGCTAAGGATGTATAGCAAAATTTAGGTTTAACTTCTGGATTGCGAAGTTCTAGCTCGGGTAAGAGCTGCTGATTCAGGTTTTAGCGGTGGTTAGGCCAAGAGACACCGTGACATGAGGTTTCGCCCAAAGTCGTGGTATGGCAGAGGTGTTGTGGGACGTAGAGTCCAGGGGCAGGGTGCCCAGGTTAGAGCTCCATTTAGCACTTGTTGGTTTGTGGATCCCGAGATCATTTGAGGCGAGATTGCCTGCGTTTGGCCAAGGAAGGTCAGACACCTGCGCCTGTGGTGGCTAATGCTTGTTGGAGTTGTGGGTCAGGCGACCATCAAATGTATGATTGTCCGTTGTTAGCTCGAGGTGGGCAGGGTGATGCACCTATTGTTGCTCCGCAGCGGGGTCGTGGTCGCAGACCGTTTTAGCGTCGAGATGGTAGACCGATGACTGTGGCTCATACTGTTGCTATCTAGCCTGAGGGAGGTGGATCGGCTAGGGTGTATGCACACCGCAAGGGTCGCAATAACACTGATGTGATTGCAGGCACTTTTACGCCACAGTCTCCATCATTGTATTTGTTGGTTGATTCTAGTTCTACTCATTCATACATTTTGAGTGAGCATGTTGAGCTGCTTGATATATCTGTTAAAATTCTTAATGTGGGTGTTAGAGTGACAAGTTCTCTTAGGGAGATAGTCGTGGTTAGGAGGTTGTATCGTAGGTGTCCGCTGATGGTCCAGGGACTTGTGTTTGCCGTGGACTTGATAGAGTTATCATTCCATGGTTTTGATGTGATTTTGGGTATAGATTGGTTGACCTAACATCGGGCTGTGGTGGATTTTGAGACCAAACAGATATCCTTGAGGTTGTCGGATGATTATGAGGTGGTGATTGTTGGCGAGAATGCCAAGATTTTGTCTAGTGTTGCTTCGACTTTGGAAGCAAGTCGAATTTTAGTTTCAGGATGTCAGGCTTATTTGGCCTATGTTATGAATCCTAGATCAAAGAAGTTGAGGGTGCAGGATGTTCGCACCGTATGTGAGTTTCTGGGTGTTTTTTCGAAGGAATTACCAGGGTTGCCACCTGACCGTAAGGTAGAGTTTGGCATCGAAGTCTTTGCGAGTATGGTACCGGTATCCATTACTCTGTACCGCATGGCTCCAAAGGAATTAAAGGAGTTGAAAACGCAGTTACATGAGTTGCTTGACCGTGGGTTCATTAGACCTAGTATTTCACCGTGGGGAGCGTCGGTACTTTTTGCTAAAAAGAAAGATGGTACATTGCGGATGTGTATATATTATCGGCAGGTGAATAAGTTGACAATAAAGAACAAGTATCACTTACCGCGAATAGATGACCTGTTTGATCATTTTAGAGGAGTTTCAGTGTTTTCCAAGATAGATTTGAGGTCAGGGTACCATCAGTTAAAGGTGAAAGAGGTGGATGTGCCCAAAATAGCCTTCCCTACGAGGTATGGGCATTATGAGTTCCTTGCGATGTCCTTTGGTTTGACCAATGCTCCAGCTGCTTTTATGGACATGATGAACCACGTGCTTCATGAGTTTTTAGACCAGTTTGTAGTTGTGTTTATCAATGATATCCTTGTGTACTCTCGTACCGAGGAGGATCATGATAGACATTTGAGAATTGTGCTTCAGACTCTGTTGGCTAATCAGCTTTATGCTAAGTTAAGCAAATGTGAGTTCTGGCTCAAGGAAGTTGTGTTTCCCGGGCATGTGGTGACAGCCGAAGGAATCCGTGTTGATCCGCATAAGGTTGAGGCTGTAATGAGTCGGAAGGAGTCCAAGTCTGTGACAGAGGTTAGGAGTTTCTTCAGTTTAGCGGGTTACTACCGGAGGTTTGTGGAAAGGTTCTCCAGTTTGGCGGCTCCGTTAACAAAGTTGTTACAAAAGAATGTTCAGTTTGAGTGGGTGGAGAATAGACAACGAGCTTTTGAAATGTTGAAGGAAACCTTGACGCGAGCTTCAGTCTTGGTTCAACCAGAATCGAGAAAGGAGTTTGTTGTTTATAATGATGCATCGTATGTTGGGCTTGGTTGTGTGTTGATGCAAGATGGTAAGGTAGTGGCGTACGCATCTAGGCATTTGAAGGTGCATGAACGTAACTACCCTACTCACGATCTTGAGCTGGCCGCGGTTGTGTTTGCCTTGAAGATCTGGAGACATTATCTTTATGGTGAGAAGTGTGTGGTTTATACGGATCATAAGAGTTTGAAATATTTGATGTCGCTGAAGGAGCTGAATCTTAGGCAATGTAGATGGTTGAATTTGCTTAGGGATTATGATATGACCATTGAATATCATCCGGGGAAAGCCAATGTTGTGGCGGATGCTTTGAGCAGGAAAGCAGCTGTAGAGCTGAGAGCCATATTTGCTTGGTTGAGTGTGACGGGTGACGGAGGTTTATTGGCTGAGTTGCAGGTGAAGCCGTCCTTGTCGCAGATGATTAAGGAGAAGAAACCGTATGATAGGAGTTTGGTGCCTCATGTGGAAGATATCAAGGATGGAAATCCTACGAAATTTTATTTCAACGATGATGGGGTATTGTGTTTCAAATGTCGGATAGTGGTGCCTGAGGATGAAGAGTTGAGGCATTCTATTTTGATTGAGGCACACGCTAGTCCTTTTGCTATGCATCCCGGTAGTACTAAAATGTATCGAGGGTTGAAGAATGAGTACTATTGGTTTAGAGTGAAGAGGGATGTGGCTAATTTCGTTGCACGATGTATGGTTTGTCAGCGGGTGAAGGCTGAACATCAGTTCCCTTCCGGGTTGTTGCAACCGTTGAGGATACCGGAATGGAAGTGAGAAAGAATCACCATGGATTTTGTGTCTGGGCTGCCTTTGACGCCGACCAAAAATGAATCCATTTGGGTGATTGTGGATTGGTTTACGAAGTGTGCGCATTTTGTACCTGTGCATACTACGTATACCTTGGACAGGTTGGTTGAGTTGTACATCTTTGAAATAGTGCATTTGCACGGGGTGCCCAAATCTATAGTTTCAGATAGGGATCCTCGGTTCACCGCAAGGTTTTGGGTGAGTTTGCATTATGCTTTAGGAACCCGGTTGAGTTTCAGTACCTCGTACCATCCTCAGACGGATGGCCAGTCGGAGCGCGTGATTCAGGTTCTCGAGGATATGCTAAGGTGTTGTGTTATTGAGTATCAAGGAACGTGGAAGAAGAAGTTGCCGTTGGTGGAGTTTGCTTACAATAACAATTATCATGCTAGCATACATATGGCACCTTATGAGGCGTTGTACGGCAGAAAGTGTCGTACGCCCGTGTGTTGGGCAGAAGCGGGGAAAAGTTTGTGTCGATGACCAATGTTTTGAAAGGCACAACCGAAACAATAAAGTTGATATGTGAGCACTTAAAAGCAGCTGCAGATCACTAGAAATCCTATGCGAATTTGAAGCATAGGGATATAGAGTACGCTGTGGGTGATAAGTTGTTTTTGAAAATGTCGCCTTAAAAGAAGGTAATGCGGTTTGGGCGGAAAGGAAAACTTAGCCCGAGGTTTATTGGACTATACGAGGTGGTAGAGCGTGTGGGTCCTGTTGCGTATCGGTTGAGGTTACCTCCACAGTTGGGAAAGATTCATGTTGTGTTCCACGTTTCGGTGTTGCGGAGGTATAGGTCGGATCCATCGCATGTCATGCCGGTGGAGGAGATCGAGTTGAGACCAGATGTATCTTATGATGAGGAACCCATAGAGATTCATGATACCAACAGTAAGGTGCTATGTGGGAAAACAGTCGAACTGGTTAAGGTGTTGTGCAAGCACCGCGGGGTTGAGGAGGCCACGTGGAAACGCAAGTCGGATATGGTGAAACAGTTTTCGCACTTGTTTCCTCAAGGTAAATTTTGGGGATGAAATTTCTTAAGTGGTGTAGAGTTGTAACGCCCCGGTTTTAGGGCTTAGCGATTTAGAGGGTTATTAGACGATTCGGTGGACCGGAGTAGAGATTCGAGTCGGATTCGGGATCAAATATTTTTGGTGCTGGAAAAATTATGAAAATGCATAAAAATCATTATTAATTATGTATTTAATAATGGTGGAATCAATTTTGAAAAATGGGTTTTGGAAGATGGACATTTTGGTTGGTGACCAAAAAGAAAGTTTTGAAAACTGTTATTTCCTAGTGACTAAAATGAAAATGGTCAAATACTTAGAATCTTTAAGTATCTATTTTACCAATTGGTTTCTGATGATTTCTCCCTTGATTTAACTGATTTTAACATGTGGTTAATTAGTAATTAAAGAGGATTTTGTTAAAAAGTTAGTTATCTTTTCTAAAACAAAAATCACATCATTTTCTCTCAACTTTTTCTCTCCATTCTCTCCTCTGCCAAACACTCAGCTTTTCATCAAATTTCCAGAGGTGAGGTGGTTTCTAACTTGATTTTATTGTTTCAAATTGTTTTATAGAGATTGTTTATACAAAATCTTACAATAATCTTGTGTTTTCTTAGTTTTTCACAAATCAATTGGGTGAGAAACTTCAAAATAGGGTAAGGTCCGAGATCTCCTCTATTGTATGGTTATTTATTGAAATTCCCAAGCATTTGATCCTTGTTTTTGTGTTTCTAATCTGATTTTGATGATTTTCCAATGTTTAATTGAGTTATTTGGGGAAAATGAATTAATTCACGGATTGGATCTAATTTCTAGTAATTAAGGATGCTTTGATTTATATTTTGGATGTTTAATAATGTTGATAAGTGATTTTTATCAATGAAATCCCGAAACTTAAGAATATCTATTTGTATAGGTTGTTAGTTTTGAGGTTTTGTGGTGTTTTTATGGTTGTAAGGTTGCTGGAGGTGGTAGGTTGTTTTGAATCCGTTTTTAGATGTGTTTTGGTGTTAAAAGTGATGTTAGATTGATAGATGTTGGCTGGGTTGTGAATCGAAGTGTTTTGGTTATGTTTTCGGTTGTTGTGGAGGGTTTTTTGTGAAGGTGTTGTGGAAATCAAAGAAGGATTGTAGTTGCTGTGTTTAGAATGCATTATGATGCATTAATCTTCTGTTGTTTTATGGTAAAAATAGGGGAGGTTGATCCGAAAGTGATTGGAGAAGCGTTGGAGGCTTCGGATACTTGATTTCGCGTCTACGAATTGAGGTTTCGAGTATCGGTGAGTGAAAATATGGTTAAAAGCGTTTAATGTTTTGGAACAGATTTTTGGCAGTTAAGGTAGATCTTGAAATGCTTACCAAGACTCGGAAGTAAGTATAAAGTGGTTTTACTCTCTCGGTCGTACTTTTACAAAACGGTTGATGCACTTGTTTTAATTACATGTTACCTACTGTTAAGCATGTTTTAAAGTATCTGATATATTGTTTTTAAGCATGTTTTGCTGAAGGATGCACATGGTAAGTGATCCTTGTTAGTATGGTTTATACTTGTGTTTTAAAGCATGGTAGTTGCTTTGGAAATGGCATGGTTTAATGCTTGTTAAAAACAGTGAGGTAAATGTTATTGGTTAATTATATTGGCAAGTGATGTGATTTTAAAATTGTTATCGGATATAGTTCGCCGTCTATAGGATCGAGTGCATTGTAAATAAGTCGCCTTGGATGTTGAGGGGTTTATACGGCGTACCAAATACTCTATCCAAGTACCCTAACGGTAGAGGGGTTAAACAGTACCGAATACTCCCGTTAGTAGATTAAGCGTCTAACCGATGTTTGGGGCAGGTATCCCCGCGGGTTGTTATGGTACCTGGTTGTTATTGTACCCGGTTGTTAATGTACCGCGATTATGATTATATCGCTATTCCGGTTGAGATGGCTTGAAGTGTTGGGTTAACACTTGTTGAATCCGTGTATCCGATGAACTCTTTTGTTAATGGACTTGTTAATTATCACTTGAAAGCCAATGTAATTGTTAATGTATCATTGAAATGTTTTTGTTGTATAATATGATTTATACATGTTCTCCTTAAGCTTTGCATTTGGTAGTAATGCATGGGAAGGCTTAAGTGGAGGGTTATCAATGTGATTTGCTATTGGTTAATGATACATGTAGCATATGGTTTAATATGCTGGTTTTAATGATGTAAAGTGCATGTTTTAAAAGAGCATGATGTTTTAAAGGACGATGTTAAGTAAATAGTTTTAAATGCATTGATGGTGTTTATTTTAGAGTTTTCCTCACTAAGCCTTGTGTGCTTACGCTCTCATTGTCCATCAATGCAGATAATTGAGGTCTTGGAAGGCAGCAAGAATCAAGGGGATCTTGGCAAGAATTGTTTCCAAAGTATGTTTGGTTTAGACTATAATGAATAAGGGCAATGGGGAACTTGTAGTATTTTGGGAGATGTTTTATAGAACTCCCTGTTTGAGCATGTTTTTTTAGTTGCTCTTGGGTTTTAAATGGCCTTTAAGGATTGTTTTTGGTGCTGGTTTACCTTTTGATATGTTGGTTGGATGCATATTAGGAAGCATACCTATAGATTTCCTTCTTGATGCATGAATCCTTGTTGAGTTGTTAGAATTGTGATGCTAGTTGGCATGAGATATGTTTGGTGTGTTGGTATTGTGTTTTAAGCATGTTAGGGTGGTTTGAGTATGCTTTTGGGATGAAAAACCAGCCAAATGTAACATTACAGGCCCAGGCGTACCGATACGCGGGGGACCGTATCGGTACGGCTAGGCAATTTCAGGCTTGTGGGATCTGTACAGTCTTGAGCGCTTCGATACACCTAGGCAAATTTAGTCTGGCGTTCCGATACGGGGATGGGCATTTTGATACGAGTTTTAGCCTATGGAATTCTTTTTTGCAACTTGAACTCGCGTATCGAAACACCTGAGAAACCGTATCGGTACGGTTTAAAATATTTCAAAAGTTCGATATTTCAGTTAGGCGTATCGATACGGCTTGGTGGTGTATCGAAACGGAGTGTTTCAAACCGTATCGGTACGAGCTTACCCGTTCCGATGCGGATGACCGTTTATTCTGTGAAAGTCACTTTTTAGCAGTTAAGCTTTCTTTGCATTTTAGTCCCTAATTCTTGCCGATGCAATTACATGTGGTAGAATGATCAGATTGAGCTGAAATTTGAAATGAAAGATTGGAACCTGACTAATTGAAGGTTGGTAACCTAAAAGTGAGCTTTAATCCTGGAATTCTCTGTATTTTCAATTTGGTCCCTAAGTTGCAAACGTGATCAATTAGATGTCAAATTGATGCCCGATTGAGTTGGGGTTACACCTGATGTCTGCATGAACATGTAGGGTTAACAATTGGCATCTAGATAAGATAAAAAGGAAAAAAAATAGACCGGGTTTTGTTGAATCTCTTCAGTTTGCTACGGCAAACCTAATGTATCATTCTTGGTTGGCTGGGCATCTAAGCCGGGTCAAGGGGGTTACATGTCATCTCCTCTGAATAGCGGAGATATCTAGGAAAGTTTTGAAATAATCAGATGTATTTAATTACTCGTATTTTTTTGTTTGTTTTTTTCCTTTTTATTTTTATTATTATTTTTTTCATACATAATATCTGTTACATATAACATTAGGCCTTATTGTTCCGATATTTCTATTGGGAGTGTTATCCCGGTCATCCGGGTGTCATCTCCTTTGAATGTCGTGAATACCAAAGCGGATTTAAATTGTTGTACATGCATTTTTGGAAATTAATTATTAAATTAAATTGAATTTTTCATTTTTTTAATAAAAATAATGCGAACCTTTAGGTACCAATTTTGGGATTAGTGGGGGTGCTAATCCTTCCCCACTCGTAACCAACTCCCGAACTTATCTCTGGTTGACTTTTCGGTGTCTGGTCTACCTTATCTAAATGACTGGTGGCGACTCTATTTTTTACCATATTTTTTATTATTTAAACTGTTGCTTCCCACCCGAGAACGGACCTCCAAGAAAAGGCCCGGACGTAAAGGTCGCTATAGCATGGCGACTCCGCTGGGGACTTTTTTTTAAAAAAAGGAGTTCGGCCTTATTCAAGGTTCGCATTGTAATTAATAAGGAAAATTTAAATTTAATTTTCAATTTTTGTTTGATATAAACTATAATCATATGTTAGCTTTAGAACCCTTAAGTGGGAGAGATTATTTCGCTTTGTGGGGTTTTCTCCTTCGTATAATGTTGTAATGTGCTCATGGAATCCAGTCCTTATATTCCGTGGGGTTTTCACCTCCGTATGACATAAGATTCGTATTCCCAGTGACAGTTCGGGTATCCTTACTTTAGATCCCAAACCGCATATAATGAACCATAGTGTCCACTTTTGATCATGCCGGTATTCTGCCCATTTAGGAATGACCTTTATTTAGGTTCCACTTTGTTTGTTTATGTTCCTTGTATATTTTAATTGCTTATTTTCTTCATTTTTTAATTCATTTTATTGTCCAATTATTCTATTGCACTGAATCATTTTGTTTGGTTGTTTTTATTCTATTTTTTCTAACATTCACATTGTATATCATATCATACCGAGTGTTGATTTGAGAATAATCCAATTTAGAATGTATACCCAGATAAGAGAGAAATCTATGATACAAGAGCGATAATGCGAACAGTAACGGGTTAGGCTGAATAAAGACCAACGAAAAAGATAACTCGACTGCGAGATATGAAACGAACAAAGAGATGATACAGCTTAGGCACACTATTCGAAACCTGACTCATTTGCATCCAGGTCTACCAAAGAAGAGAACTTTGCCTACATTCTTATGCATAGGCTAGCCATCTCTCAAAAAAAACCTCAAGTGTATAGATTACGCTGCCATAAGACTTTTTGACAATAGAAAAAGAAAATGACGAGATTGTCCCTCAAACCGAGGATGATGCTAAGACGTAGAGTGCGAGTTGTACTTTACAAAATCAAGATCTCGGGACAAGATGCTACCCATTATCTGTAATTCATTTCAGCTAATTGTAAGAGGTATTCTCTTAGTGGAAGCCTTTCTAAGGACTACTTGCGAATCAACACTACATTTGCATTCATTTTAGCATGTCATTTAACCATTTAGTTGTACATTACAATTTGCATACATTATTAAACTAAATTAATTATGGAAATATCATGGCAGAAAGTTTAATCCCAATTACAATCATTCCACATTGATACGGTACTCGACTACAAGTAAGGAAAATGGAAGATCGAGTTGCTGAATTGGAGCAAGGCCAGAAGGACTTGGAAAGTATTTTTGATAAGGTCGAACAAAATATCAGAGAGTAGATCGCCCAGTCACAAGCTACAATTTTGGCTCAGATATCTGCTTTACTCGGGAAGAACAAAAATGATACTGTAGAAGAGCCTAAAGGTACTGCATCTCACATCAGGGTTCAATCAGGCACGTCTAATCCTGAAAAAGGGCGTACGTTAACATCACTGGGGTAGCCACCAACCGACCAATTGACCTGGAGGCGAGCCATGAAGAAGAAATTCCGGATCTCGACCTGGTGGAAAAGATTAGAGCAGAAATAGAAAGTAAATACGAAGAGAAATTTTGTCTCTTCGAGGAACAATTCAGAGCCATACAAAGGGAGAAAGAACAAGGAAACGAGGCTAGTGATCTAAGTCTTGTTTCTAATCTGGTTCTCCCACCAAAATTCAAGACCCCAGAATTTGACAAATATGATGGGACCACTTGCCCCTCTGCACACATAACCATGTATTGCAGAAAAATGGCGCCGTTTATAAAATATGAGAAGCTACTGATTTATTGCTTCCAGGACAGTCTGATTGGGTCTGCTATCCGTTGGTACACACAACTCGAAAAAAATGATGTCAAGATATAGAAAGATCTCTCATGAGCCTTCATTGAGCATTACAAGCACGTTTCTGATATGACCCCTAGCCGAGCTATGTTAGAAGGAATGGAGCAGCGATCGAATGAAAATCTGCTTCAATACGCCCAAAGGTGGCGTGATGTGGCGGCCCAGATTCATCCACCTATACCTGAACATGAAATTACCCCAATGTTTGTAAACACCTTGAGGGGGACGTTGTTTGATCGTCTTATCAATAATACCACTCAGACCTTTGCTGATTTAATAAGAACTGGGGAGTCAATTGAAGTAGCAATAAAGACCGGAATGATCAATAATGGCAAAAGCTCCCAGAAGCATTATAAGAAGAAAGATAATGAAGTGAATTCCACCAGCACTTATAATGTCCCGGCGAACCTCACCATTTCCCAACCGCAGGTATCCACCAGAAATACCCAGAACTCAAGTAAGAATAAAGATAGGCACCCTAGAAAGGATAAGTAAAAGATGTCATTTACACCCTTATCGGTATCATGTATTGAGTTGTATTCTCAGCTACATAAGGCTGAATTGATTTGACCGTATTATGTTACGCCAATCAAACCCCATTTTCCTTTGTAGTTTGATGAGAACGCTCGATGTGACTGTCATGCTGGAACTGCGGGTTATTCAATAGAAAATTGTTTTGCTATCAAGAAAATTGTTCAGAACCTGATGAATACAGGAATCATAAAGTTTGACGATCCGAATGTAGCTGCCAATCCACTACCAAGCCATGAGGGGCATGTTGTAAATGTGATTGAAGATGAAAGTGATAGAAAGGTTAAAAAAGAGATATCTGAGGTAAAATCCCCTCTTAGGTGGGTCTTTCAACAACTATGCATGGCACGCATGATAGAAAAATGGATAGAAATACTGAGTGAATGGTGTAAACCCTACTGTGAATACCAACAGGAGTTAGGACATGAGATCCAACATTGTGAGCAGTTCAGGCAATTGGTCTAAAAAATGATGGACAATAAAGAAATCTAATTCTTCGAGAAAGACGAAGAGAGGGAATGAATAGATGTTTGGGATAATCCCCCTTATATCCAAAATAATAAAGATACGGTGGAGTGTTCCTTTCGGGCTTTAAAATTTGTAAATGCCACGTTTGCTGAAGAAGAAAGCGAGATCCCATATCATAGGTTGTCTAATTGCACCAAGATGGCCGTCCGAGAGACCTTAGGCCAAGGATCTAAGGTTAGGAAGGGCCTTAGAAGAAGTTCGCATGAGAACTTACATGATGGATCAGTCATTGTCAACAAAAAGGAGTTCGATACGATCGAGGACCCTCTACTGAAGCACGAAGATCGCAATTAAAAATTCTCGATATTCTAGTTTGGGAATGCCTTATTTTGACTATTTTAGCCAGGCAGATTGAAGAACTATTTTGACTACGATGGGTCTTCTAGTATTTTCTATCTCTTTCAAAGTGATGTTCTTTTGTGTATCTCACTTAAGTCCAATAGCAGTGAGAATCTTTTGTAAGGCCTAAAGCCACAAGTTTTAATGAAGAATACATTTTGCTCATCTTTCTAGTGATGTTGATCGCACCCATGTAACGAATCACATTTGAATTTAATGTGACAACACTATTTTGATACGGAGGCATCATGATGAGAATTTTAAGCCACGAAATTCATATTAGCTGCAAAAAAACACTTTGGGGTATTCCCCCAAGGAAGTAAATCTAATAAAGATGATCGAAACCAAAAATGTTGAAGGCACCTTTGCAAAGCAAGAACTCCATACCAGCATAGAGTCAGAGGCATTTCTTTGAGGGGCAAAAGAAAAAATTCACACATACATAGGATCATTCAGCATCAAGTGCATGTGTCATACATCCATGCAAGTTTTTATACATTTAGGCTATGCACAAGCATTGAGGCATAAAGTCATATGCACCCATGGAATTTGTTAGAACTTATAACAGGTCCAGGAAAAAGATCAGAAAACCTCAATCACGAGGGCAACGACATGATGATCAACCTCTAGCCTTGAAGAGAGCCAAATACGCAGAAAATCTTAAAACATCCAGATAACAATGGCACAGACTTATGTTCTTTCGTGTTCAGGTCGCGACTTCCAGCCATAAAATGGCGGAGCTGATTTCTTTCAATTTTGCATCCATCAATGGTGGTAATCCAACCCGGTCCTGATCATGTCTCTTCGTCAGAATTATGGATGGATCAGACATAAGAACCTTCATTTTTTGATCATATCTCTTTATTAGTTTGGCGACTGGATCAGAGCCATTTTGACAAGTCCAATAGAAATGTTGGCGCAATGTGCTTAAACACGGCAAAGTTTAAGACAATAGAAATTCAAATTCTATCGAAAACCATTTTTGCGAATGGTCGAAGGAAAATAAATCCTTTGAGAAAACACAATGTCAAGATTGGTAAAAACTGATTGTACCCAGGAGAATGGTACAACTAGCCCGGAGCAAACGGCTACCGATAAAGGCAACTCAAAATCGTTGATCCCTATGCATTTGGAAAAAGTACAAAAGAAATCTAATGGTAGAATCAAATGTTTAAAACCTTCATTCAACCCCTCTTTGTTAGTGTTACAGCTGGATCAAATATTGAGATCTTCATTTTTTTGATCCTGTCTCTGTGTTAGTATGGCGGTTGAATCAGAGCCATTTCGGAAAGTCCAATAGAAATATTGGCACAATGTGCTTAAACACGGTAAAGTTTAAGACAATGAAAAATTCAAATGTCCATCGAAAATCTATTTTTATTAATGGTCAAAGGAAAATAAATCCTTTGGAAAAATCCAATGTCATGATTGGTAAAAACTGAGTGTACCCAGGGGAATGGTACAACTAGCCCGGAGCAAATGGCTATCGATAAAGGCAACTCAAAACCGTTGATCCCTGTGCATTTGGGAAAAATGCAAAGGCAATCCAACTAAAGAATCAAATGTTCAAACCTTCAATAGACTTTGCATTTGCTTCAATCTTTCTCCAAATTTTGCTTACAAGAATAGTGAAGAAGATCAAGTGAAGCCCAAGAAAGAAGTAGTGGTTAGAGCAAGAATCCTTACCCCAGACCTGACTATTTAGCTTCAGAAGATGAAGAATTCTATACAAGAAGAACTCCCAGCTTGAAGATTACATCTCCGGCTTTGATAAGAATTTCATACAGGAAGAATTCTCAGCCCTACCTTTGGCATTGATGGAAGTTTCATACATGAAGAACTTTCAACCCTACTTCTGGCTTTGATGAGAGTTAATGACTCTCAGCCCTACATCTCTGGCATTGATGAAAGTTTTACACAGGAAGAACGTTCAGCCCTATTTCTGGATTTGATGAGAGTGAATGATTCACGGCCCTACATCTCCTGCTTTGATGAGAATTTCATAAGGAAGAATTCTCAGCCCTACCTCTGGCATTGATGAAAATTTCATGCAGGAAGAACTTTCAGCCCTACTTCTGACTTTGATGAGAGTGAAAGACTCTCAGCCCTATATCTCCGGCTTTGATGAGAATTTCATATAGGAAGAATTATCAGCCCTACCTCTGCATTGATGAAAGTTTCATACAGGAAGAACTTTCAGCCCTACTTCTGGCTTTGATGAGAGTGAATGACTCTCAGCCCTACATCTCCGGCTTTGATGAGAATTTCATACAAGAAGAATTCTCAGCCCTACCTCTGGCATTGATGAAAGTTTCATACAGGAAGAACTTTCAGCCCTACTTTTGGCTTTGATGAGAATGAAAGACTATCAGCCCTACATCTCTGGCTTTGATGATAATTTTATACAGGAAGGTTTCTCAACCCTACCTCCGGCATTGATGAAAGTTTCATACAGGAAGAACTTTCAGCCCTACTTCTGGATTTGATGAGAGTGAAAGACTCTCAGCCCTATATCCCCAACTTTGATGAGAATTTCATACAAGAAGGATTCTCAGCCCTACCTCTGGCATTGATGAAAGTTTCATAGAGGAAAATCTTTCAGCCATAATTTTGGCTTTGATGAGAGTGAAAGACTCTCAACCCTACATCTCCGGCTTTGATGAGAATTTCATACAGGAAGGATTCTCAGCCCTACCCCTAGAATTGATGAAGATTCTATACAGAAAGAACTTTCTAGTCTCAAAGCGAGATACCCTTTTCCTGCCTATGGCGATCAAAAATCGGGGCATGATATTGCAATTTTTTCTAGTCCTCAACATTCTGGGAAACAATGAAAATCTTCCAGCAGTAAGATATCATCTCATACCTATGATAATCATAAACAGGGGTATGATCTTTAAGTTTTTCGGTCTTCAGCCTCTAGAGAAAGAGTGAGCAGGAAAAACTTCTGGCCTTGAACTTCCTGCCCAATGATAGTGCAGAGCACTCCAGTTTTGCCTCCAAAGAGCGGTCGATGCAGATCAACTGAAGATCAAGAGAGCGGGCGGTAGTCGAAGAAGAACCCTCAACCTACTCGGACAAAAAATGGTCACTATTTTGTCTTTGCTCTATCCCTGTTATACAACAATGAGCAAAGAGGGGCAGCTATAATAGCCCATTTTTGTCAGGGCTGGACCCATTAAAATACCCAGACCCAACCAACTTATTAAACTCAATCAATCCAACCCAAAACCCGGTACCCGTTAACCCAAATTAAATAACCCAAATACATTAACCCAAAATACCAAAAAATGCCCCTAACACTAATTTAACCTAAAAAAATCCTAAACCTTATCACCAGCCATCGCCGCCGGCCACTTGCCCTGACCAGCCGCCACTGCCCATCTGACCGGCCGCAACGCCGCACTGCCACCGCTGCCCAAGCTGCCACCGGACCTGCAAAAAGGAGAAAACATTTAATAGATCTGAAAAAGTCAATCAAGTTGTATTTTTATATATAGAAGTTGTAGCTTTTTGGGGTATAAAAACCCATACATGTATCTGTAAAAGAGGGGGAATCCTTCGACGGTTCGAAAAAAAAGAAAGAAATAAAGAAACAAAATTTTCAGGTATTGTTTTTTTTTTCAAATCTAACATATCAAGTGCAAAAATAAAGGTATATCTTTCAATTTTTTTTACATTCGAATCAAGCACACAATTTTTTTTAAAAAAATAAAGAGGACGATTCGACTTACCTTGGTTCGAATCTGAACCGTTGTCGTCGTCCTTGGTTGAGGAAGAACCACCCATGAATGGTTCGATGTCGATTAGCTCCTTATACTTTTGATCTGAAAAACCTTGCGATTTGAATAAAAAAAGTGTTTTATTCGAGTTTCAAATGAAATTGAAAATACAGCTTAAAAAATGAGAGGGGAGGCAGACAGCTTAAAAAATGAGAATAGGATCGGTTTTAGGTTTCTTTTGCATTTTAAATCAAACAAAACGGTAAAATTACACACCTGACCCCTCCGCTCTAAACTACTTTGCACTAATGGCCTGCCCCTTGGTCTAATTCGCATTTAGTCCCCTGGCTTTTGTAAATATTTTAATTTCGGCCCTGAATTTTATTTTTATTCTTTTTTTACTTTCTTTAATTTCAGTCCCTTCATTCACGTATTTTATTATACTCGATAAGTCCTTTATTTTTTTCTTATTATTTTTACATATCATATGTTCATGTATGTATATTATTATTTAATATGAATGTGTACATATTATTTCTATATATTATATGTATATAATGTATAGGGTATTTATATTATGTACACAACGTATATATTTATATATATTATTATTTTATAATATGTACAATATTTATATAATATATATTATGATATTTATATATTGTATAGTAGTATTTATATAATAGGTATAATAGGATGTTATCATATTTATATGCATATATTATTTTGTTCTACTTTATATATATTTATTTAATTTTTGTGTTATAAATTAATTATTCTTTTATAAGAATCGTATCTAGTATTTAGCCTTATTATTATCTCGGTATCTCTATTGGGAGTGGTGTCTCGGTCTCCGGGTGTCATCTACTCTGAATAGGGGAGATATCTAGGCAAGTTTTGAAGTAATTAGATATATTTAATTACTCGTGTTTTTTTGTTAGTTTGTTTCCCTTTTTATTTTTATTATTATTTTTTCATACATAATATTTGTTACATATAAAATTAGGCCTTATTGTTTCGATATTTCTGTTGGGAGTGTTATCCCGGTCATCCGGATGTCATCTCCTTTGAATGTCGTGAATACCAAGGCAGATTTAAATTGTTGTACATGCATTTTGGAAATTAATTATTAAATTAAATTAAAATTTTCATTTTCTTTAATAAAAATAATGTGAACCTTTAGGTACCAATTTTGGGCGTAGTAGGGTGCTAATCCTTCCCCACTCGTAACCAATTCCTGAACTTATCTCTGGTTGACTTTTCGGTGTCCGGTCTACCTTATCCAAATAACTGATGGCGACTCCATTTTTTACCATATTTTTTATTATTTAAACCGTGGCTTCCCACCCGAGAACGGGCCTCCAAGAAAAGGCCCGGACGAAAAGGTCGCTACATATATGTTTGTACATGCCTGAAGAAATCTTTCTTTTTCTTTATTCCAAGTATATTGGTTGGACATCTCGTTCTGTGATGCTATTGATCTCAAAGGAGGTTTCTAAAGGACCTTGTGAATTGGTTTAACAATGTCGCGTACGAGGATTAACTTAAGGAAATTTTCTCTTTTTAAATTAATATTTTTTGACCTTTATTGTTTGGGTTATATTTATACTGGTTTAACATATATGTTCTCTGTTGGTTTGTATAAATATGTTCGTACATGCACGGTTTAACATATATGTTTGTGCTTCGCTTTCTTATATATATGTTTGTTTGTATATATATGTTTGTACATACCTGAAGAAATCTACGTTCTCTGTTAGTTTGTAAATTGTATATATATGTTCTCTGTTGGTTTGTATATATATGTTTGTACATGCCTGGACAAATCTTTCTTTTTCTTTAATCCAAGTATATTGGATGTACATCCCGTTCTGTGAGGCTATTAGTCTCAAAAGAGGTTTCTTTAATCCAAGTTTGGATGATTATTTTAAGTTGAAATTTAACATGAATGCATGAAACATGACTAATTGAGGGTCGTTAACTTTGGATTTAAAGAAGTCATTATAATTTTAAAAAATTTACAATTTAGTCCCTGGAGTATGTTCTTGATCAATTGGATGTCAATTCGACTCTCGATTGAGTTGTAAATTTCACCGCTGCCGGCATGATCACCTTAGGACTTAATTATGCATTTAGATAAGATAAAATAAAAAATGGACCATTTTCTAAGTAATTCTTTCGAGTTTGTCTCGACAAACCCAATGTAGCTCGCTTGGTTCGATCTGGCGTCTAGGCCAGGTTAAGGGGGTTACATGACCACTCAATGATTCTCTCTTTTGTTGTTTTGCTTGATCCTCGATATAAATTACAACTTTTGAAGGAATTGTACAGTGTCATTTATGTTGTGGGTAAGGTTGAAAGGAGGGTAAGTATTGTATATAATGAGTTTGTCCATATATATATATATTATTCAAAATCTGTACATTCTTCTTCTTCTTCTAATTATTCTATCCAAAATAACTCATCTCAAAGTACAAGTGTGTCAAGTTACAGTCGGCCTCGAACATTTAAAAAATCCAATCTATTTCAGGTCAATTTTTATTTTCTTAAAGTTCACTTAAGTTTTTGTTTTCACAATTTTAATTAACTCTTTATCTTTTTGCATGTTAGAATTTTGATGCCAATTTAGCTGCTTCTAGGAGTGAAAAATTTGATGTTGGCTCCTACATTAATTTGCCCCTTATCCCTCATACTGAATATGATGAGTTTGATATTTGAGAGTATTGGAAAGCACAAATTGTTTCTTTTCCCATACTTTCGCACATGGCAAGAGATATTTTAGTCATTCCAATCACTTCAGTTGCTTTCGAATCTTCATTTAGCATGGGGGTCGGATTTTGAACAAGTTGAGAGCTAAACTCTTACTTAAAAATGTTAAGATATTTGTAACAACTCGTAATTGGTTGTATGGTTTTGAACCGAAGGAAAGGGATGAAGATTATCTTACTGTGGTTAATGATTCTTCAGTCTCTAATCTTGGTGAAGATTCACTTCCAGTTTAAGGTTAACCATTTAAATTAGTTTTCTAATTTTTATGTTTATTAATTTTTGAAATGGTTTGTGATTTTTTTTGATTTTGTAGGATACCTTTACAGCAAGCACATTAATGCTTATGATACAAGTAAGAATGTAAAAACATGTATAAACTTGTATTCTATTCATGTTATAAGCACATTAATGCTTAGTTTTCTATTCATGTTATAAGTACATTACATCAAGCATTACATTCACATTGGTTAAACATGCAATGCTATACATGTATTCTTTTTTTTTTGCTTAACTTCGGTATAAGCTTGTACTCTATTCATGTTATAAGCTATTTTATCCTATTTCTATGGACTGTAAGGATTTGGTAAAGTCGGAAATGTTTGGCATTGCTGGTCATCGTATTCCCCTTGGCTTTACCACTGTGTGTTTGTTTTGGATGAATAATGATCATTGTTTTATTCATTTTTAGGGACTGAATTTTTTGTGAATCTGGGTTACTGTTATGCTTGTTGCCTGCTTCTGGACTGGACAAGACTTAACTACTTTTGCTTGCTGATTGTTGCTTGCTGCTGGTTGCTGGTTGTTGTGCTTCTGCATTTATAAAATAGTTGGTTAACTTATAGTTATTTTTTTCTTATCTAAGTAGTTGCCCTTGGTTAAATTATGTTGGTTTCACTTTGGCCTTCAAAGCTGAGAAGTTATTCAGAATTTAACCATGATAGCAGCGATGAGGAAATTTTTTGTAGCAAAGTCGAGCATTTAGCCTCGTAAAACTTTTGCTATAAGATCTGAGAGCTTAAATTTTTACAAAAAAAAAACTTACTTTATTCATTTGTAATTTTTAAGTTTACTAAGTTGCAATAAATTCAATATTATCTTATTTCTTAATTTCAATTTGTACATTTGTAATCTAATATAGTAGTAAGGATAAAAAAATAACTTAAAAAATTATATTCTGCATTACTTTTAGTCATAAAAGTGTTATCTAGCCTCAATGGAAAACAATACTTTAGTATCAATTAAAACTTTATTTTCACCAAAATTATTTATCAACAGTATAAATTTGCGTACATAATTAAAAATTACGGTACTATAATTACAACTATGAATTTAAAACGTTGTAAACGGTTAACCTTCTAACACTTGGTTTTTATCAAATCAACAAATAGTTTCCAATCCTGCCCAATAAAATTTGGCCAAGGCAATAAGAAAAAAAAGACAAATGAATTTTTATACGTAAGATAATACTGTAGTGGAAGATGATAAAGTCGGGTTAAATTTATTTTTTAATGTAAACTTGCATTTTATTGCTAACCAAACAGCAAAAAGAGTGCCCATTTAGGGTTTTCAATCTTATGTTTATGAAGTAGCTTTAGCAGTGTGACGTTGTTAAAAGAAAACATAAACATAGTTTTTTTTGTTTCTATCTTTCCTTTTTTGATATTTTTATTCAAGATGAATTTACTTGGTTGTTTAGAACAGAGATATAAATATAGTTTACATTTATCAACACTTTAAATTGATTATATATGTATGTATATATATATATATATCAACACTTTAAATTGATTATATATGTATGTATATATATTCTTATATATATTTAATAAATTAATAGTCAATAATTGAATTATTTAACAAAAAGATTTTAAATAAAAAATTAATAATTTAAATGGTAAAAAATTAGTTTCTCACATTATAATATAATAAATTCATAATTTCTCAAATACTTCAGTTTTCTCTTGAAAATCACCAAATCATAAGCTTCCTCAATTACAGGTCAGGTAAATATCAAGCTAGGTCAATATCAATTCAGGTCAACAATAGGTCGGGTTCAAAACAGGTCGAGTTTAAAACAGGTTGGGTTCAAAATAGGTTGGGTAAAATCGGATCTCGGATCATTTCAGTCGGGTTATATCATTTATTTGCCAGGTTAGTCTCGGGTTCGGGTTCTTTTTAATCGGGTGCAGATTAGGTTCCCTTACCACAGTAACAAGTTCAATTCGGGTTCAGGTCGTTCTTGGTCGGATGCAGGTCGGGTTCGGTTACTACAGTATCAAGTCCAACTCAGTTTCAGGTCAACAACAGTCGATTACAGATCGGTTTTGGGTCATTACTTTTTTGAGTCAAAATAAGTTCTGACTCGAGCAAGTTTTAGTCGGGTTTTCAGGCCGGCCCAACTTTTTACATCCCTAGATGTAGCCGGAATCACCATCAACTATATTAACTATATTATTTATTTCACCGGCACTGGCAGCAATTAAATTTATTCATAATCATCCGAAGTAAAGGGCCCAAATTAACTATATTATTTATTTCACCGGCAGCAATTAAATTTATTCATAATCTTACATATACAATCGCAACAAATTAAAGACCCGAAGTGAAAGGCACACCAGTGTCCGGCAACCAAGAATTCCCGGCGAGAAAATTACCGACGGTAAACCTTGACGCTTCGCTTGTGCTCCTAAGAACATGGTAACCTCCCCATTTGACTCTATTAGACGTAGACGAACCGGGACCGGTGTTCATGTACTCGGCGTAATACAACGTGTTAAGCGCGAAATTACCATCCCATTCCATCCAACCGGCGGGGTTAACTAGGCTGTCGAGAACCGTTTTCATGAAAACCGTCCTCGAATATTCTTTCCACGGCCTCCCTAGGTACGTTTTGACCGAGCCTTGCACCGGCCTTAAATCGGAAGCTGCCGTAACTCTAGAGTTGTGGATTATAATTCCGGTGTTCTGGTTCGGGTCGGTCCGGCCTTGTGCGGTCACGGTGTTGGTTTTATTCGGGGGATTGCGTGCATATATGTTGCAGTTTTGTAACACAACAGCTGCGTTGCCAAATATGAAATCGACGGTTCCATAGATGTCGCATTCTCTGTAAAATTGTCTATCGGAATGGACGTAAAGAGTGTCTTGGTACCCTTCAAAGCTGCATCGGTAGAACACTGAGAGATCGGAGCCTGAACGGAGAGCCACTGCCTGGTGGTTTCCGGGACCGGCGGTGTTTCTGAACGTAATGTCACGAGCAATGAACCCATCTCCAGCAACAGCTGAAATTTCGACGTTATTACAAAAGAAAAAGAACGTCAGATAATTATTTCATTTTCAATCTAGAATTTGAACCAGTTAATTTACTGACGAGGATGTTTGGTTTTTATTTATTATTTTACCAAAAGTCTAAATCTTAATTAAGAAGCAGAGCTCTCTCTCTCTCTCTCTCTCTCTCTCTCTCTATATATATATATATATATATATATATATATATATAAAAGAGCAAATGTTATTACTAGTAAAATAACTACTCCTATAACGAAGGCCTGCTCAATTATTCGTTGAAAATTTACATTTTTTAAAAAATTCTAAATTTTAATGATTTAATACTTCAACACTTTTTATTTTATTTTTTAATTATTATACTTTAAAATGTATATTTATTAAAAATCTAATTATACTTGATATTTAAATTTAAAAAAATACCAAACAAAATTTTAATTTTTAATTCAACATTGAATTTTTCAACAATTACTTTTTTTAATTTATCTAACAACACCTGAGTTTCACACTATATAAGAGCTTTTTATTTTAAAAAATATATATGTTAAATTCCTAAAAAGATATTTAAGTACTGAATAAGATAGGTCGATAGATAATTATAACATGTAATATAAAATATTATATTTTAATATAATATTATATTATATTATATTAATAAGACTAAAAAAATTAAATAAATAATTTTTAAATATCTGAATAATTCGCATGCATCGTCAGACTTCAGTGAATCACAACAAGCCACATCACTAATGAGTAAAATAAAAAAATAATGAAGGATTTGTAAGTAAATATAGTTTGAGTTTTATTTAACCAAAAACAATAAATATAAATAATTTTATTCAAATATTATCAAAAGTCAAAACAACCCATTTTTTGTTGTGATAAAGAAAGAGGGAAAGAAAAATAATAATTAGAATTACTTTTAAAAATATTTTAGTAAATTTAATTATATTTACTAATTATATTTAAATAAAATTTATTTGTATTTATTATTTTATTTATAGATCTTTCATTAACTGTTATTTTACTCATCAATAATGTGACCTATTGTGATTTACTGACGGTGTATAAGAAGTATTATATACCGTCAGTACTTAAAAATTTTAAAATTAAAAATTAAATAATTGTAACCCTCAAATTTTAATATTCTTAACCTTAAATACATACGAAAATAAAAATTATGTTTTTTTTGCTTAGTAAAGAAACTAACTAAGGCCTAGAGGTCCTCGTGAAAAAAATTATGTCTTTTGTCATCACCAATAGATTTATTAAATTCCATAAACAAAATTAATAATGTAACACATTAAAAGAATGCATGTGATAATTTTTTTGATTCACTTATGAGATTAAAATATTTTAACATATCAACCATAAGATCATATATGAAATATGTTAATTTGATTCACATTAAAATATGTTCTTTTATTTATATATATATATATATATATATATATATATCTAGACCCACTAGGAATACTTCTCTTTCTTCTCTAGAGCCCCCTTTCCCTCCACTCTAGATTAAATTAAGATTAGATTTAAGATTTGTCAAAAAAAAAACAATCAAAATGACAAACGTTTCAACAAAATTAGGCACGAGTTAGTACCTCATTATTTTAAATGTATATGTTTGTTATTTGCCTATTTTATGTATGTACTAAGCTATATGTAGAAGTAATGCTTCATTAAAGTCAAGTTGGAGTAGCTGAAAAGCCCCGTCGCTTGGCAAAAAAAAATCTTGTTTATCACAAAAGTCATATTATTAAATGATAATTAATTATCTATTGGAATATTTAATTGAAAAAATAATGAAGTGATCAACTAAACCTATAATGTATAAGTAAAAAATATCGTTTTAATTTCGATTGAGGCTATGTTTTGCATTCGATCCCAAACAATCTTTCTCATATTAAAAAAATAATAACGGAGTAGATGAACATTTTTTAGGACTTAAGTAATTATTTGATGTACCATTGGTGGGTTTTTTCACAAACAGGCTTCTAAAGTATTCTTTTTAGGTACATTAATCCTTCAATTCTAAACCTTAAACTTAATTTAAGCCATAAAATTTATTCTCAAACTTTAAAAGTCAAAACTTAACCACAAGCACTAAAATTCTAACTTCAAAATCTAAACCTTAAAAACTAAACCTTGTAGAAAATAAATTTTTCCTCTACTAATATTACATGCTTTTTCCTTGCAAAGAATACTTCCATGCCATGGCACCGTAACATGCCAATGTTGTTCCTTTTACTGTGGTGTAAGAAATAATTTTATAGCAGTAAGAAAATCATGCGAAATAACCCAAAATTTTTACTCACCAACAGTGGCTGAATTGAACGTAGTGGTTCCTCCTCCAACACTTTTGCTTCCTGTGATAATAGTTTTCCCTATACCATCGCCCACCATCATAATATTTTTCAGCTTGCTTCCTATCTCAACGTTTTCCTTGTACGTACCAGCCTTCACGTATATCACGTACCTTCCACTCCCGGACCTACTCGAAGCGGCGGATATCGCGTCTTTTATCGTCCTATAATTCCCCGAACCATCCTGCGCCACGACGATATTCGCCCGAGAAGCCGGCAATGACGACGACTGCAACAGCTTCCTGTCACCGGGTTTCACCCACGTCGGGAATCCATCTTTGTACGTCGGTTCCTTGAAAGTTGCCTTGTTGAGAGCCAGGGTGTTACTGATTAGCTTGGACACGTTATTTGACATCATGGGAAGAAGGTAATCCGGGACGCCGAGTTCGATAAACCCGTCCCGGCACGTTTCGAGGTTGGTTAAAGCCGTGCTGAGCCATGTTTGAGCGTCGTCGTTGTTGAGATTGGGGGTGGAATCAACGGTTTTGTTGAGACTAAGGACGGTTAGCTCATAGAGCTTTAAACAATCGGACCATGCAGCCTTTTCGCGCTTGTTTCGGCACTTCGGACCCAACAAATTCGTGTTGCTTTCAGCACGAGTGGCACGCTCTAAGGCAAGGTGCATGGAGATTTTGAGGAAATCAGGCTCGTCTTTTATTGGCGTATTCTTTTGATCATTGCCCAAAAAATACTCGCACGGCACCGGGTTCGGAGTCTTACTGCACCAGGACCTCACATCGTTGGTCCTGTAGCCTAACACGACGGGAAAAACAAAACAGGGAACCAAGAGAAGTGCTATGAAGATTTGAGGATGTGCTAATGCCATAAATGGGGTTTGATTCTTTGGAAATGCTAGGGTTTAAATGGGATATCAGTGCTCCATCTCTGGGTCTCTTTATATAGATGTTTGGGGTCCTCCGAAAGGTTTAAAAGTTTTCAATTTCTCAAACTGTTATCAGTACAAAACTGTTTGATGGCTGTCTGAAAAGTGAAATAAAGTTTTATAATATGATAGAAGAGAAAAACAAAAGGCATGCATTTTGACCTTGTGAATTACATGCAAATGCCATATAATATTAATGAAAAAAATCTATAATTTTAAATTTTAAATTTTAAACTTTAAACCCTAAATCCTAAACCGCCCATTTATTTTGTCTATTGTTGATTTTTCACACAATTTTAGAAAGAAAAAGTTTGTGTAAAAATGTGTAAGAAAGATGATTTGTTAGGAAACTAAAAAAAGAATATAAAGGGAAATGTGTCATATAAAAGTTGATTTTTTCAGTGAGACATTTTAAGTGGAACAATTCCAAAACATAAAATGAACATATTGAGTGGGACAAAGGAAGTACCTTACTCTAAATTTTTTAAACTCTAATCCTAAACCTCAACTGTAAACCATAACTCTAAACCTAAATTTTTAGTACAAGATTATATATAGACACACCAAAACAAAGACAGATGATTTTCATTCATAATATTAGCATGAAGAGACTTACTTTGGCTCAACAGCTAGCTGCCACCAAATGTGACGATGAAAAGTCAGATTGTTTGGGTATTCCATTACGTAATTGGCCCTTCAAAAACTATGGGACGGGTCCTTAATTTCAATGGATTCATTCATATTTTTTTTTGGTTTAATCGATTCATTCATTATTCATTTTTTTTTTCTCTCCACCGATTTTATTAGACCGGAAAACTTTTATTCTAGTATTAAACTTTGGCTGCATGTTTTTATTTGGAAGGAAATTTTTAAAACAAATTAAAGGTAATTAACTGTAAAAAGCAAAGTAAAATATTCAAAGTCGTGTTTGATTTAAGTTACATGAGATGGTAAATTATTACGTAATTATTTTACGGCTCTGCCCTTGAGTTTCACCTTCCGGTCTAATATTTCTTTTTGTTTGACTTTTTATCTCAGGACTTCTTTGCTTGTATTAAAACTATTATTTGATTCAACTCATGGTTCTATTCCAGAATTAAAAAAATTAAAGTTGTGAGACGGCAGGGCAATTGAGAGTAGCTGGGACTCGACTATGATGAAATGGACATGGACTTGCGTCGCCGGTCACATGTAGTGGGATTTGGGTTAGGTTTCGAAAATATTCAATTTTTGGTCAGGGTTTTGGAGAAGAAGAAAGTAAAGGGAAAATTTATCATTTTAATCCAAATATTTTAGATGATGATTAAATTGATAGAGTTTAGACTAAATTCATAAATATGTATAAGTTTTGGGACTAAAATTATTATTATTCCAATTAAAAATGAGTCTTGGGCATCTGATAATAAATATTAAAAAACTTAAAATTTAAGAATATGCTTGTTATAACAAATATTGAAAAACAAAATGGGACCCTAATAACAAGTATTAAAAAATTAGACCCTTAATAATAAGTATAAGAAAAGAAAATTGAATTTCAAGAGTAGGCCCTTAATAACAAATATTGAAAAAAATTGTGCCTCTAATAACAAGTATTAAAAAAATTAGGCCCTTAATAACAAGTATTAGAAGAAAAAAAATGAATTTTAAGAGTATACCCCTAATAATAAATATTGAGAAAAAATTGGGACCCTTAATAATAAATATTGTGACAAAATTAGGCTCATAATAATAAATATTGAGAAAAAATTAGAACCCTAATAACAAATATTAAAAAATTAGGCCTTATAATTGATATAAAATTATTTTTTTACAAGTATAATTGACTATAAAAATTCTAGGCCATAGGCGGTTGCCCCTCCTGCCCAGGACCAGTTACGACACTGCCCATCGCATATCCACCACTTGTGGCTGATAAATTTTTTAAATTCACAACCACTCATGCAAGTACATTCTTAAATCCACCCATACCCATCACTTAGTCTGTACCCGCATGTACTACATTCAAATAAATCTACTTATCTCATAATATATAATTCGAAACTTCATTATGTTTGCTCGAAAAGAAATAAACACAAATGCCTTCCAAACAATATAAGGTGATACTTATAATTTGACGTGTACAATTTAAGACGAATTTTAAAGTCATTGTTGAACTAGTATTAGGAGTAGTTTGTTGCTATATTTTTTTGACCTCCGATCATTTAAAAATCCGTATCTTTTAAAATGCAGATCGAAATCAATCTTCATTTATACTAAACGAAACTAAACTTACTCGCGATTACAATTATGTATGGATCACTTACTAATCATTTATATAATATTTTTAGTGATTTTTCGAATTCACTACCTATGCTTAAAATCTTGGATAAATTTCATAAACTTTCTTTTAACTTCATTAATCATTTTAAAATTCTTCTAAATGCTTACAAATTTATTTCACATGAATGATAACAAAAACATATTCATTCACCTTACGCCACCTAATATATGTATATAATATAAATAAAATTATATTTCTTTTTTATTAAAATAACCTTTTTTGTATAGTAGACGGTGGACGGACGGACACAAGACTGATAAAGTCTCAAATACATTACCTATCCACTACATATGATGGGTATGACTTTTAACATCAATATCCGCCCACTACCCATTAAATTTATACTTATACTCACCCTAACTAAGACGAGTACAATGTGAAATCTGTAAAATTATATTATTCTATCATCTTATTGAAAATCAAAAGTACTATATAGTCAATTGTTTTTTTTAACGAATTATAATCAATTGATTTGACAAAATAAAACATTGACTATATAATGAAAATGACAGAGGAATAGGACATGACGCATCTTGCCAATCTAATTAACTACATATAGCATCATCCCAAAGAAAGGGATAAGAATAGGACATGACATATCTCGCCCTCCAACAGTTACAAAAGAAATCAGAGTTGAATAATAAGTTTTCTAGAAAGATTGAAGTACAATTTTATCATAATATTAATCTATAATTTTATTTTTAAAAAGAATTGAGAGTAAACTTGTCCTGTTTTAAAATTAGCTGAGTATCATTAAAAATCTTTTCATAATCGAAGTCAATTTGAGGCTCAATCTCAAATAATGATGATTTAATATTCAAATAAGTCTCAAAACTAACTTTTTTTTAGGATATGTGCAGAGACGGACCCAAGATTTCATGTAAGGGGTGCAAACTATCAGGAATTTATATTAAAAATATAGGGGTGCAAAATTACAAGAGTTTAGGGGTGCAGAATTAGATTATCAATAAAAAATACAAAAGAAATATATAAAATATAGGAAAACTTGAAATTTTTAGGGAGTGCGGCTGCCCCTTAACACCCCTAGGTCCGTCCCTGAATATGTGTCTAAAAGTTTAATTCTAAAATTAGTGACCAAACTATCTCAACTTAAACTTTTTTTATTCCTTTTAGGTGCCTAGACTATATATATTTTTGCCCTATTAGGCTAGCTATGAGGGTGGATAGGTGGTGGTCGACGACAACGGAGAAGAGATCAGCGGTGGTAAATAATAGTAATGGATTTTAGTAATTTGGGTTTAGAGATTTGAGGTTTTTTGAAAAAAAATAAAGTTTGAGGTAATTTTTAATGATTTTTTATTTTTGATGATGTATAATCAACTGATTTATTAACAATACATCATACCATTATATCATAAAACTCGAAATCCTTCCAATCACGCCATTGAAATGAAACATTAATTTATTAGCTGTGGAATGCTATTATGCTAAGATTAAATAAAGTAGGAAGTACACTAAAAAGAACACAAAGGGAGGCTGGGTGCCTGGAAAGAAAAACTGCTTGGATTAAAAATTTCAACTATTTAATATTTTATAGAATAAATATACTAGCATAATAAAAAAAATATTCCAAGTGAATTTAAAATGTTATCATGCCATTTTTTCATAAGGGATGTATGCCAATGTTTTAAGTTAATTTGTGGAGTTTTTTAATATGCTGGTGTAATTATATGAAAATATCTGTTCAGTTTTTTTATCCCTTTAATGACACACACCGTGCACACATAATACTCGAATTCGGGTCACCTGGATGATACACATCATCTTTTACCACTAAGACCACTCAACAGATTTAGTCAATTTGTAGAACTAAATAAATTTATAACTTATGTATCAAATAATAATTATATATGAATTATTTTGTATCTTATATATATATATATGGAATTTTCTAATCCGACAATTGGAATTTTAAAACGTATTGCGTCTCATTTTTTTTAAACATCAACGAAGGACATGTAATGGTTTTTTAATCCCGATCGCGGAATTAAAAATGTTCATCGACAATATATTGAAGGTTGAGTTTATTTAATTCTACTAGCGAGATTTTAATAACCGCTACATGTTTAATTGGATATCGGATTTTTTTATAAAAATAACGGATTATATTAGTTGATATCTGATTGTATTAATTGATTTGACTAGCCGATTATATTAGCTGATTATATAAAAGTATTTAGTAAAATTAACTAATAGTTGTTTGATTATTTAAATAAACAAAATAACATATAAAGACATGATTATATTACATACTTGTTTGAATACTTTATTAGTTATCATATTTTTTATCTATTAGTATTAATTAAATTATAAAAAAAAATTAATATAGTATTATTAAGTATATTTGAAGGATCTATATATTAATTTATTATTTATATAATTATTTTTAATATAATTTAATTAATTATTAAATTTAAATACAAATATAAATGTGTGAGAATAAAAAGAAAATTCGATTCTAGATGTTACTTAAATAATATAATAATACTTTTCACTTGGACTAACCCGTTAATTGTATTACATCTATTGATTCTAGATGTTACTTTTATGGAAGGTACTTCCCCGAATCAAACCTTTTAAAGTACTTGGCCTAATGCAAATTTGATTTTTTTTTTCCCTTCATATTGATAATTGGTAAAGTTGGAAGAGAGAACTTCCCATTTTCATTTTCATTTTCAATCAAATTCTAGCGCGAGTCGTAGTTTTATGTTAAAGGATATATAATTTCTTTTTAAACTATAATTTTTATATTTATAGTAATTTCTCTTTAATTATATGTAAATATAAATATATAGAAAATATGAACAAAATCTTAATTTCAATAAAATAAGCATAAAAATTTATCAAAATAAAAATTTGACAAAGGACGTTGCCTATGTATCATTAAACTGATGACCCCCAATTTTTTTTTCCGTATATTCACCGATATTTATCTCATTAATCGATTAATCAGAAACAATTACGGACGGTAGAGGACCATTATGGGGTTACTCTCTCAATTCAATTTATCACATTTATAACGTCAAGATTCGAACCATGACCTTATTCAAGGGATCTAATATCTCATCCCACTTGACCAACTGGTTGTTAGGGGTGAGTATTTGCTCGAGTCAAGTTAAAAAATTTCGAGTTAGTCGAGTTGATGATAATCTTATTTTATAATTCAAACTTTATTTTAAACTTTTTTTGAATCGAGTCAAGTTGAGTTGTTCGAGTTTATGTTCAAATTTAATTGTAAATATTTATAATGTTATGGCACTAATTGATATCAGTTTGAACGACTTTCTATAACCATACACGATATACATATATATATATCTTCATATTTTTTCATATGTGATATACATATATTAGACAGAGTTGAGAGACTTAACTCGAACTTGAAAATCGATTCACTAATTACTAAAAATTGAGTTATTAGAGTCTCATTTTATAAATCAAACTTTATTCGAATTTTTAAAATTACGATTTGAGTCAAATAAAGTTGAATTTTTTTGAAATTACGATTTGAGTCCAATCAAGTCGAGTTTTTTTACATCTAATCAAATAAAAAATTTATTTTTTAGAGGATATAAGCCTAGCTCAAATCGAAAATAAAAACAAATAGGTCCGACTCCAAAATATGAAAGGCCCATACTATAAAAGTCCCTTTTCAGCTAGACTCGTGCATAATCCATGTTTTTAATGTTTTAAACCTTTTTTTTTTTTTGTCTTTTAACTATTTTTATTTTTGCATAATTACATTTATATTTTATATAAATACATTTCTACGTATGTAGTGGAGATATATTCACATTATATATAATATATATGAAAATTATTTTAAAAATAATGATAAATTCGGAACGGTACTTCAAAACATACCGATACTAGTATGTTATGTTACTGATGTGAATGGAAAAGTTGTGAAAAAATAAGTAATTTCCATTTTCTAAAAATGAGTGGCACATCCATTTTCATGATTTAAGCAGAGTAATCATATACATTCTTATTTAACAAAACTTAATATTCACACTTCGATTCAATAGAACTTTCATGTATTGACATAACATAAGCTTTATGGCTTCTTGTTGGCAGCAGATTGGTACCTTGCAGCGTACCGGTGAAACAAGGCCAGTGCATTGCTCGTTAGCTGCGCAACGTTAGTCACTTTCACTTTAATGGTGGCCTTCAGTTTACTCATCTTATGCCCCGGAAACTCGTCGACGCAATTGCTAGCATTGGTTAGGGCAGCACTGATCCAAGTATCGACGTTATCTATGCACCAGAAAATGTCATCGGTAATCCCGGCTTTTGAATTGCATCGGCGGAGCTCTCTGATCGATTGGCTAAGCTGGTGTCTATTTGTTGCAAGCAATCTCTCACGGCTGGATACTCTTTGGCCTTGACTGACTCCAGCTCATTAGCCACCTTCAACATGTACGACCTTGTGTAACTAGCCTTGTATAGGGTTATTGTCAAGGCAACTTGGGCCAGTTGCTGCTCGTTCCGGATGTTGGAGTAGGCGTAGCGGGCGAGATATCTAATGCATAAGGCCGGATACCGAGTGGTCCGGCATGAGACCTCGATGAAGGTCCTTGCTCGGGGTTGTCTCGAATGTCTCGGTGTAGCAATGAACGACTCAACCATGCCGATTTTAACGGAAAAGACGAAGGTTAAGACGAGAACCAGGAAGATGCGGAGCTTGGCCATTGGTCAAAGCGCGAAGGGTTTGAACTGAGAATTGAGATGAATGAATGCTTATGGAAAGTATATATAGAATACTTGAGAGAGCTTGTCGCATGGAAAGCCATTGCTAAGCTTGCAGTTTACGTGAAATTAAGAGCAAATAACTAATGATATAATGAAGAAAGTATAGAACAAAATAAGAATCCTATCTGAAACATTTTAGTACAAAGATCATGGTCCAAGATGTGGGTGTTCTCGATTTTACTACTTTGGCAGCATATTATGGAACAAGAGCACGTGCAAAATGTTCTAGGTCAAACACCTATGCGGTTTACAATATGAAATTTTGATTGACCATTAAACATTCGAAAGTATAGCCACAAACTCCGAATAAAAAAAACATGGTTTGAGCTAGACTAGTTTCTCGGCGATTCGCATGGCCCACAGCAACGAGATAAGCTTCTTCGGTCAACATGATCCTTCGTTCAAGGGAACCAGCTAAGGAGTTGCATTAAAGATTTGAAAATGATAGCAACGGAATTAGTCAAAGTAGTAAGCAGCATGGTATCACTTAAGTAGGTCTCGAATTCGAGGCTTTATATAGACAGAAAATCCATGTGAGGCTCACTCACCAAAATTAGGTGTGCGATGCGGGTCGAGAAACCGGGAGGGCAACAAAAAAACTTGAAAATGATGGTTAGATTAAGCCTACTTTATTCTATTTGCAAGCGGGGAAGCCTCAAAGATCATGTGATTGAGTGGTTTCTCCTCAAAATCAAACCCACAGAATCAAAGGAGTAGCTTTTCGTAAGCTGAATCTTGAAGATTCCAATATCTTTCATTGATACAACGTATCTTCTCTATGTGAATGAGATACTTGTAATAGAAAAATCAAGTACAATATTTATTTAATACGAAAGGGAAACATTGATGATCAAACACTATCTTTGAAATGAACATTTCATAACCATAACCTTTTCCTTACATCTGCTCTTTCAGCAATCTAAGGACACAAGAAAAGCATAGAAACAGATGTGTTCAAATCACGGGACTTACTTGCTGCATACTTGCAGGCAATTGAACCTATAAGAACAGTTGAAGCACACAAAGACAAAGGAACTTTATCGAGAAACAGTGAGCTCCGATGACAAGATACAATTACTAGATTGCATAACTACAGCGATAACAGCAAATCGAAAAGATGAACAGCACACTATATTGGTACGTATGTGAATTACTCATTAAACTATAGATAGATTTGCATGGTGCTGGTAATTTACTCATTAACCTTCATTCCGGAAAGATAAACTCGGCTCTTGATGACACTGTCACCAATCCAAAAGCCAGGCATGACCATTAACCCAACCTTGAGCTTCTCGTTGGTTTCATCCATCATCAAATTTTTCTCTACACTTTCCATATGGATCTCAGAGAACTCACTTCCCTTTTTAACTTGAAAGACTTTCACGTTAGGGTCGAATGAGTAAGCTAGCCTATGCAAAAGCCAAATAAATTTAGCCAATTTCAGAAAGGCTTGGTAAAATGGAGTCCTAGGATGCCCACCTCCCATCACGTAATTACGCTGGTCCAAATTTCCGAAGAATGAAGCTTCCATCTTTGGATGAACAACCATCAGGTACTTGCTCTGGGAAAATTTCCCGAATAAGGAATCAGGATTCTTGCCTAACATGTCCAATGGATCCATCTCCCTCAGAGTCAGATATTGGTGGAAGAAGCTCTCTTTATTGACCGTAGCGTTATCTAATTTAATGGAGAAATTCTCCTGTTGAAACCCACTGAACATCCTCTGACAAATGTGGGACTCGAAAGCGTATTTCTTGTGAGCTCTCTTGGCATATACAACATTGGGCTCAATTGAGTCAGCCGCAGCATCAAGGTCCCAGCCAGCAGCTTTCATCATGTTGATTAATGGTTTAGAAAAGTCATGAATAGCTTTGAAAGCAGATTCAACAGCTGATGTGAAGAGCTCGGGTGTCAAATCCACAGGAAAGACTCCATTCAATTCTCCCGAGCTTTCAGATTCCTTCATAGACAAGCCCCTAAGCTTTATATTCTTTTCGAGTTTCACTCTCTTCTGGTTTGCTTCTTCAATTTGCTGCTGCAACTGTCGAATCTCAGAATCCTTATTCTGAATTTCAGACTGAAATTTCTTAACCATAACCTCATAGGTTTTCAACAGGCTCTGTTGTTCTTGGATCTCAGCAGCTAAACGAGAATCTTGGGGAGAAACGCACACTGGCTTAGGGTTCTTTTCCCTGTAGAAGTGCTTCAGTTCAGATAGATTCTTCAGCTCAGATATTACAAGTTTATCAGCAGCTTGGATCTTTTCAGGGTCATAGGGAGTATGCGCAGTTTGCAACTGAATATAAGCCGACTTGAGGGAGGAGATGTTCGTAAATAATTTGGATATGAGAGCTTCCACAGCTTCTGGATTCTGGTTCTTGCTCTCTTCCATAGGTTGAGGGTGGACTTTTTGATTGTTGCTATCACGAAGACGAGTATCTTTTGCCCCAGTCGGTAGCATAGTTTTTACCAATCAAGGGGATAATTGAAAGGGAATCTTTCAGAATAAATACTGCAGCCAGAACACCTGCAAATTCAGATACCGTTAAACCTTATGCAACTTTTCATGTATATCATATATAATGCCAGCTCTATTATACCATTCATGACGAAGATTTGAAAGAGTCCTCGAACTAAACATGATATACACATATTAAGCAATCTCCACATTTACTCAGCAAGTTCTTAGTTTAATTCTAATTTCTGGTTTACCAATAATATAACTCCACTGATATTTCTACGCCATATGGTAACTTGGAAATTAGAAACAACAAAAGGAGTTTCTTTCCTACATTTAACCTATATCTTAGACATAATAGCAACTCAAAAAATACTGTTGAAATCACATGATGATCAGGGCCATTACACACGTCGAATACAAATTATTAGGACCGGAGCATACCTGAAAAGATCACGAGCCCTCTCCAGGATATATCCAGTAAACATAATCACCTTCAACCTGAAACCAACAGTAACGAATGAACTAAAATGCTTCCCAGAAAATGATAGATTAAAACAAAAGCAACAAATAATTAAAATCTTTTTCCAGCAAATAAAACTCCATCATTCATCATTTTTTAGTTAATCTCATTAGGAACACTACCAACCTAAAAGCAATGTTTTGAGAAGTAAAGGATAAAATTTGAACAATCAATCACACGTAACCAGAGACCCACTCGGAATCGTTCAACAGTACGCTTTATTTGGGTGAGAAAACAAGGTAAAGATCACATTTTTAATAGGCAAACCCTTCAGCTAAACAAAATTCCAGACACGAAACCGATCTTTAGCTTAAAGAGAAAATACCTTAAGGAGAGAATGCAAGAAATTAAAACACCAAATCTAAGATTGTACAATGAAATAAGACCTAAAGTCACCAAATTTCACCAGGTAAACTTTGGGTTTGCGAGTAATTAGCTTTGTCGTGAAATAAATCGGCGTGGAAGAAGGAATTTACCTGACCGGAGATGTAGCCGGAGGAGATGGGGAATATTTTCAGACAAAATTATTTAACACGGCCACAGATATAAGGTGACCCTTTTGCTGAAGTTTTCAACTTTTTTGCATAGGCCCACTACAACAGAACAAAACAAACCCTATGATGAGTATTCTTTATAACTTGGAATTCAAAATTTGCTTTATCTTGGAATTATAATCTTTTAGATTTACAAAAAAATTGCCTAATCATCATCCTACTAACTGTTTTAGGTTATCAGTGTTTGTTGAATCTAATAGTGGTTACTTTGTTTACGAGATTTAGGTTCGAGTATCTGTTTATGTAAAACATGTCGTATCAAATAATTAAAAAAATATGAACATAACACTTTAATTTGTTTATCAATAAAATATAATTAAAGAAAAAGGAAGCATGTGAAAAAAATGGATTTGCAATAAGGGGGCATAAACCCATACCCTTTGGCATGTTGGGCAACAATCTTAACCAATAGGGCTAAGGTGTTCTTGGGTAAAACCTATCCTCAAATTTTTTGAACTATTCCATTGTCGGTATTGCAAATCTGATTTTCAAACAAAATTCAATTTGAGTAACAATTAAAGAAAGAAATTAATTAAGTCAGATATGCTTAATTCGGTTTTTCATTTTGTTGCACTTTAACGGGAAACTGTAATAATATTAAGTTCATTGAGACTATGAAGCGGGGTGATTTGGATAGGTGCAATATAGGGCTCCAAAAGAAAAATTCAGAAATAAATTAAGTAAAATGCTTATGAAGGAAGACAAATGATTAATTATAGATTAGTGGTAAAACATATGAGAAAAACAAAATGTTGTTGTACTTTATAGATTTTCAGTCTCGTTACTCATTTTTATTCAAAAGTCAACTTACAATGTACACTTCAAGCCAATAAACACTTATTTTTTAAAATCTAATGGCTCTATTTTTATAAATTATACATGACCCTTAAATCTTTGAATCACCCCTGTTTTGTAGCAGCTTCAATTTAAATAAAGTAGACTACAGTGTATCCGTAACCAAAAGGGAATTTGTTTGGCAGGGACATAACTTTAGGACTAGTTTAGCATTACTTTTGAAAAGTGATTTTTAAAAGTACTGTCAGAAAGAAATTTTGAAAATACATTTTAAAAAGTTGGTTGTAAGATTTTAGTGTTTGATTTGCCGTCAAAAAGTACTTTTAAGAGGATAAATGACCATTTTAGACATGATATTGTAAGTTATATATATGTATATATATATATATATATATATGGTATTCAAAATCTTTAATGTTATAATATATGAAATATATCCGCTTAAATTATTATAAAAATATAAAAATATTTTTATTAATAAAAAGTTTAACTTTTACGTCTGGGTTGAAAAACATTTTTTAAAAGCAGTTTTTTCTCCAAAAGTGCTTTTAAAAAATATTAATATATTATGATAAAATATAAAAATATTAATAAATGAATCATATAATTATATATTCGTAAAAAATATAAGTTTATAAATTATAAATAAAATAATAGCAAATGAAGGTTCAAATTGTAATTTAACTCCCAAAAGTACTTTTCCAACCATAAAAGTTAAAATTTTCAACTTTTGAATTTGGGTTAAAAAGTACTTTTCAAAAGCAATTTTTTCTCTAAAAATTATCTGTTTAGTATTGCTTTTGGTCTCAAACTAATTTTCAAAACTAAAAGCTGGTTTGAAAAGTAATGCTAAACGCAGCATTAGTTGATCATGCGATACACGTATTCTCCATAAATGATTGTAAACATGCACTTTTTCTTACAAGTTCCGGCTTACATTTAACTATCCAGGCATGGAACTTGTTGCCAATTTGCCTTGCCAGCTCTAAAGTAAAAGATAACATAAAGATGTTTCCTTTCCACCAAATCCTCACATGGCGTCTGTAGAAGCTGCGAGGAACTTTAAAGTTTAGAATGTCCATAAATCTGGGAAAGAAAACACTTAACCAAATTGTCGGCTAAGTTAAAGGAAAATCTGTTTTTTTTTTTTATTTGATCAGCCATGAAAAAAACTGTCACAAGTTTAATTAAACAAGAGTGAACTTCAGAGTTTGGTGCATGAATAATGGAACCTTGAAGCTCACTCTTGTTTACTTTTGATGAGCTTGAAAATGAAGTAAATCAAAGCTTAGTGTAATGTTTCTTCAAAAGTTAACAATGTGGATTGCTATCTACAATCCCACATGATGCTAGCTTAAAGTAAATTAAAATCCAAGATTTCTAAAGAAAATTCCAGAGGAAAGTTCGGTTGCTTTTTTGCCTTCATTGCAATATAAAAAAAAGGCTACAACATCTGTCAGTGGCATCACTATTTGGAATAACTTGGACATGAATCAACATTATAAAGGAACCCCCATTTTTCAGTTGTTAATTGCATTGATCATTTGATCCTAAATTGTTGATAAAGTTGTGAATTTTAATTGTTATTTGCCTCTGTTCTTCTTTTTTAACAGAAGAAGATGAACAAGAAAATGTTTAACCTCCCTATTTTTAACCAAGTCCGTTTAATTAAATCAAATTAAAGTTGCCTTTTTTAATTAAAAATTCGTATCTTGATCTGTCTTCTTTGTTTTTAGAGCCATTGGAAGGAAACTAATAGAACACAAACCAACAACAAACGAACGAACGAACCCGAAGGAAAAAAAAAAAACTCCCTTTCCGCCGCCGCCACAGAAGCGGAGTTACCCATTTCTCCAGATCCTAATAACCTTGGAAATGTCGAAGCAACTGTCTCATCTTGACAACATTCCATCAACGCCGGGGAAATTCAAGATGGAAAAATCACCCTTCGTTCACAACAGACTGAGGTGGCATTCCTCCATTGCAAAGCTCAATTGTTGGTCATTTATCTTCTTGGGTCTGATCTTGATCTTCTTCTTTCGATCTCCTTCATCGAATCCCCTCCCGCAAGATCCCTCTCGACGCTCTCTCCGTACGTACAACTGGGGCGGACCCGCCTGGGAGAAAAGGGTCCGTTCCTCGGCGCGTGTCCGTTCCCGCAATGGCATCTCCGTTTTGGTTACCGGAGCTGCCGGTTTCGTCGGCACCCACGTTTCGACTGCTTTGAAAAGGCGCGGCGATGGTGTTCTTGGACTTGATAATTTCAATGACTATTATGACCCTTCACTGAAAAGAGCTCGGCAAGCGCTTCTGGAACGAAGTGGGGTTTTCATTGTGGAAGGAGATATCAATGATTCGGCACTTTTAAGGAAGCTTTTCGAGGTTGTTGCGTTTACCCACGTTATGCATTTGGCTGCTCAAGCTGGGGTCAGGTATGCAATGGAAAATCCTAGCTCTTATGTGCATAGTAATATTGCTGGTCTTGTTAGTTTACTAGAAGTTTGTAAGTCTACAAATCCACAGCCTGCAATCGTGTGGGCGTCTTCGAGTTCGGTTTACGGTCTTAATACCAAAGTTCCATTTTCTGAGAGAGATAGGACTGATCAGCCTGCTAGTTTATATGCTGCTACTAAGAAAGCCGGTGAAGAGATTGCGCATACTTATAATCATATATACGGACTTTCTTTAACTGGTTTGAGGTTTTTCACGGTTTATGGTCCGTGGGGAAGGCCGGATATGGCATATTTCTTTTTCACTAGGGATATTTTGAAGGGGAAGTCCATACCGATATTCGAGGCAGCTAATCATGGTACGGTGGCTAGGGATTTTACCTACATTGATGATATTGTGAAAGGGTGTTTGGCAGCGCTGGATACTGCCGAGAAGAGTACTGGTAGTGGAGGGAAGAAGAAGGGTCCGGCTCAATTGAGGGTATATAATTTGGGGAATACTTCGCCTGTGCCAGTTTCGGATCTTGTTAGTATCTTGGAAAGGCTTTTGAAAGTTAATGCTAAGAGGGATATTATGAAGTTGCCACGAAATGGGGATGTTCAGTTTACTCATGCCAATATTAGCTTGGCTCAGAAGGAGCTTGGGTATAAGCCCACAACTGATTTGCAGACTGGTTTGAAGAAATTTGTTAGGTGGTATCTCAGCTACTATTCTGGTGGGGAGAAGGCTGCCGGTTAATTCATTCTTTGAATTGTGGTAGGATCCTCCGAATTCTTGTTCATTATCGTTGTTTTTAACATTCGTCTGTTCATTAGGCAATTGCCGTTGTTTCATCCATATAAGGAAGGATATTGTGTCCTACTTCGAAGAAGTTTTGTGATAATTGGACAGTGTCTGCTGTCCATGCACACGTTGTATCAAAAGAACACCGGAAAATCTTTTTCTTTTTCATTTTTCTGTCCCGTGTAATGTAACTGTTGTGGTTTTGGCATTTAGAATTCATGAACTTATAGAGCATAAGCTGATCTTAGTTTGGACATGTATCATTGGTATGCAATTCCAATAAAATAGAGCTGGATAATATGATCCTTCTTTCCTTTGGTCGCATTCGAATTATTTTTCTTTTAATGGTTGCAATACCCCCAACCAGTGGTAAAAGTATATCTCAATATGTATTGCACTTTTGTAAATCAATGTGCTGATGTTGATATTTAATCTTGCTATGCTCTTTTGCTTTTTAGATAAGGTATTATTCTTGACTTTGGCACCTACAAAAGCCAATGGTCCAACTTTTTTTTCTTTCATTTCTTTAGTAATGTGTTAGATCTTTGTTAATCGCGCATCTTCATTCCGTAGCATAGACCTATTGCTCCTTTCTTTCCTTTTTTGAGCTGGATATAAATGAATAAATATGATATGGTTTCTGATGTTTGTTTCATTGAGTTACTGTTCGAGAATTGACAACTACTTATGGTTTGAACAAACTGTGTCTATCTGCTGTTGAACTTTAGGAACGGATAATTCTGTTGTTGCTTGCTTTATGATTTTTTTTGAACTTTGTACACTCGTAGTGCTATCCAGCGCGGTCCATTTTCGAAGAATCATTTAGGTTAACAAATACTGGGACGCTAGGCAATCCTTGTTGATTTTTGTTCCTTCATGGTCTGTCTGGTCCATATACAACTAAAAGATACTCATCTTTAGAAGCATCTGCTTAAATTCATTTTTTTTATGATTTATTTCAGCTTTTGCGTTTTCATGGATAGTGGTTCCTTTACAAGTCTTCTTTTGCTGGAAACCCTCATTTTATATGGTGTGAGCATAATTTATGTAGTTAGAATGAAGTTACACGGATTGTTTGTCAAAGGAAGATATGAAAAACTGGATCCGACGCAGCTAAATCAGTAGTTTTTCTTATTACCTAGGAGCTTTTTGTTGCATCTTGTGGGTTTCATTTTGTCTTACTATTCAACTACTTCAGAATCATAAATGTTTATAGAGTTCCATGTACTTGAAGCAGATGGTTTAAAGAATTTCAGTGTTTCATGAAGTGTTAGATTAGGTCAAATATGTTCTCATCTGGTAAACTATAACCTTTTTTATGCATTTGCCTTTGCACCTACCGAGTTAGCTCACCCGTGTTTAAGTCAAAACGCTGATGATATTTTTGTGTTCGGGTCGGTATTTGTAGTGTACTTGTATCCTTTTGAGGTTTGTACAGTTGTGAGCTGTTATTCAAATGTATGTTGAGGAAATATCAGATTGGATGAAAAGGTGGCGACTAAGATTATCAATGTCGGGTGTCTCCCATGGTGAAATGCCCTTTGTCTTGTTCCCTTGGCCTTGATCAATGTATCATAAGTTGTTGTTCTCGAGTTTGAGGCGTTATGTATGCAGAAAATCCCCGTTGGGAGACTCGCCCACCAAAACTAGATGTGTGATGCGGGTCGATTCGGATTAGTCCAGACGAAGCTCTAGAAATCGGAAGGGCAACAAAAAAAATGCATGTGCTGTTTCTTGTTCTCCCAATGTTCAAGACGCATTTGAAGAAGCTGTGCAAGCCTCAAGGGACAAGGCTCGTCGTTTCCTTGATCCTTCAACACGAACAGCCTATATCCGCTCAAATGATAAACGCTAAATGGTCACACAAGGGCCTAGGTCGAATAAGGGTATAGTTTTTCACTTGACCGTATAGGGAGCTAACATTTTCAAATTGCCTAAATAAGGGCTTGAAGTTTTTTTAATAGTTGATTACAAAATAGTATATGTTCATAGATATTATTAACCTTTTGACCCATGCACACACCATGTACATAAAACGATTTAAACTTGTGTTTCTTAGGATGAACATCTTCCGCTTTTCTATAGGAACGCTTGTTGGGTTCAAGGGCTTGACGTTTTAGATCTGCTCAAATAATTGCTATTTCATTAAATTTAATGATATGGTATTATTGGTTTGGCATAGTTACAAATTGAATCCTTAACATTTACTTCTTTCTCACTTTGACCCTCAATCTTCAAAATTTAATCAACCTGGTTGGACTATTAAAATTTTGTGGTGCTAACACCATGTACACAAAGCGATTTAAACTTGTGTTTCTTAAGATGAACATCTTCCGCTTTTCTATCGGAACGCTTGGTTGGGTTCAAGGGCTTGACGATTTAGATATGCTCAGATAATTGCTATTTCATTAAATTTAATGATATGGTATTATTAGTTTGGCATAATTACAAATTTAATCCTTAACATTTATTTCTCTCTCACTTTGACCCTCAATCTTCAAAATTTAATCAACCTGTTATTTTAACAAAAAGGTGGTTGGACTATTAAAATTTTGTGGTGCTAACATGTTAATTTGTACGATAATCTGAGCAAGCATATTTGATCGGTTGGCCAAGCTGCTCATCTTTGCTATCTCATTTCCCTTAGATCATGGGTTCCAGATTCTTTCTCCAGAATCCTCCTTCCACTCTTGTCTAGGTAAGATTAGGATCTTTCAACAACAACAAAAAAATTAGATAAGATTTGGATTAGAATTAAATTTATAAAAAATTGTATGATAATCCACGTGTATATTTTTAACTTTTATAAGATTTTCAATATTTTTTTCTAAAGTACATATAAAATTACTGACTGTCATATTAGTACCATCAAAATTTTAATGATCTAATCAGTTTTTCTGCCTTAAAAACCAATAGATAGACATAAAAAAAGGAACAAAGTGATAAAATAGGCAAACATTATTATCATTATAAAATATATGTGACATTAAACTTAATTAAAAAGGAAAATTTCGTATTGAAATGTTTAATCTTTAATTGAGCATATAATAATAATAATTCAGATCGCTGGTAGATTCTATCCAGCCAAACATGTTGTTGGTCTAAATTAGCCCATTTATATTACTAAGAACTTGCTCGGTTCATTTTGCAATCGAAGCTTTATTGGGCTATGGTTATATATATAATAAGGTTGAGGAAATCCACTATTTATAAAACTAGACCGTCAATGGCGAAGCCCGCTAATAAAACCCTAGCCCAATCCTCCATCTTGAGTCTAGGGTTTATTTGCTCATTGCAATTAGCTAGCAAGACAGATTGGAGGTGGAACTCGGTAGCAGCAGAGCTTGCGGGAGCACCGTGGGTCGTATGCACAGCCGAGGGTTTGTGTTTTCTTTCACATTTACTTTTCATTTGTATTTATGGTTATCTCGGCGAAATCTATTGTAATTTGGCTTCATTTTGTTTTGTATTTCCGTCTCTGCAGTAAGGGTATTTCTGCATCTGCTCTGCCATAAAAGAGGACTCCACCTAGTTGGTTGAAGATCTCTTCTCAAGATGTGAGTAACCGTTTTACTCGTGCTTTAGCTATAAAATGAGTGATTACTCTATTTTTAAACGAAATTCGGCTTTTCGTTTCAAAATGGTTATGAGCAGTGAAATTAACACTTTTAGTGGATTTCTTTGAAGAACCGCATGCTTTATCGAATACAAGACGAGTGCGATGCGGTGTTATGCTCTGCTTGAAATCTAAAGCCTATTTGTATAGTGTCGCATTCGTTTTGAACCGGTTGCTCTATGAAGTTAAACTTGTCGCAATTAATGTATTAAAACAGCTAAAGACATATTCCCAAGAGAAAATTCAAGTTTGTTTCTCAAATTTCCGAATTGTCGAATGCTAATAGTGCTTATTAGTTGCTCGGTGGATTACCCCTCTTTCTTCTTGTGACATAAACTTCAAGTTGTTTCAAGCTTAGAAGAGATTTGCTATATTCTTATGGAAGATACTGTTTTGGTTCATGTATCCCACAAATTCCCTCCAATATACCTGGAAATTTTGGTGTTGAAATGGATGGAGTAATAGTAGTAGTTAACTCGATCGTCCGCCCATGATGTGAATTTGAAAAGCCCTACTCTTGATTTCATCTTTTAGGTCGAGGATAACATTTGCAAGTTCGCAAAGAAGGGTCTGACCCCATCTCAAATCGGTGTCATTCTCCGAGATTCTCATGGGATTGCTCAGGTGAAGACTGTTACAGGCAGCAAGATTTTGCGGATACTCAAAGCCCACGGTACGTCTTTATCTGACAGCTGTTGTTATTATATTTTCCTTTAGATTGGAACATCAACATTCAACTTGTCAATTTGTCTTTGTCAGTTCTTGCTCCGGAAATACCTGAGGATATGTACCACCTGATTAAGAAAGCTGTTGCCATCAGAAAGCATCTCGAGAGGAACCGGAAAGACAAGGATTCCAAGTTTAGGTTGATCTTGGTCGAGAGCAGGATCCACCGCCTCGCCCGTTATTACAAGAAGACAAAGAAGTTACCAACTGTGTGGAAATAGTGAGTGCTTGTTCCCTGCTTCATTAGTAAATGATCAGAGGCTTTCTGCCTTTATACAGTAACACTAGATTAAATTCTTTATTTTTGTGGTTATTGCTTTTACTCTCTACTCTCTTGTCTTAAGATTGGTTTTAACTTGTCTACTTTCTTTTGCTCTATCCAGCGAGTCGACCACTGCCAGCACCCTCGTGGCCTAGAAAATTCGCACTTTGAACCATCCTCCTGCTCTTCTTACTCGATTCTCCGGGATAGGCCAGCTGGACTTAACTTTTTGTATTGCATCATATTATTGCTGTTAAAGAACTAGTTCATTTATGGTTTGAAATTGAGATACTTGCGCGTGAAATTTATGTGTTAGTAGATTGGAATAATTCATATTTCTTTATATACATATGTACAGTAGAGGCTTTTACTTTGTTTTTTACACTAAACAACAGAATAGACGACAGAACAGAAACTATTATCAATATGTTGTTGAGGAATTAGTTGAAAATTATATTACATTAATCAAACAGAATACAGAGGTGATATATTAATGTATGAACCGGTATATGGTCATACCTGGTTCATTCTACATTAATACTAACCACCTTGGTTCTTACTTCAGTGTTTGCTCCTTGATTCCCAGCGTTTTGGCCCTGCTCTCGATATGGATGTTGCCAACCGACCTCTACTACCAACCCCACCTGTTCATGACTTCCTGATCCTACATTCACATTGCATATTCAGAAAGAAACAATGTTAAATGGAAGGTAAGGTCCCGAGTTCGAAGCTTTGTGTATGTAAAAAATTCATTAAAAATGAAACCTTGCATATAAAAGGTTAAAAGAAATGTGTACCAGCATCAGCAGGCTCGCTAAATCCACCACTTTTACCTTTCCAAGCCTTTTCGAAATCCGCAAGCTCATCTAATTAAACCGCAATATGAAAGTATCAGTTGCATTCAAGCAAAAAATTCTTGAATAATTACAACAAGCAACCAAGAACAAACCTTCAGTCAAGTTGTGTAATGTCTGTGTTGTGTCCACCTTACCATCTGCATTCAGCTTCCTTGTAACGGAATGGCCCTGCGCGAACAGCGAAAACATTAAATGAATCGTCTCGGTCTGGAATTGTACCACAGTCTGTACATTCAACCAATGGAACAAAATTACCTTATCGTGAATTCCTCTAGAAATCCTATGTGTTGCTTCACCCGTTCTCGTATCTGCTTCTGTTCTCTCCTCGATCACCACCTGGGATTCCGAATACAAGAAGCATTTTATCAACAATAGTCCACTCCTCAGATTGGATCGGAAAGGTTACTTACCCAATCGCTGCCCGTCTTCCTGCTTTTCGTTAAAGTGTAATAAGTTCCATCTACACCTCCATATGTAACTCTTGATGTCTGGAAACTAAAATTACGAGCCTGTGGCTTTGAGCCTTTCACCCGTGGCTGTCATGCTCATTCGTATTGCTATCGTCTGGGTGCTCGATAGACGGTTCCTTGCCCGATCCGACATGCTTGGTGTTGCCTTTATTCTCCTCTTTGTCTTCCTCATCGGAGTTCAGTTCTTCTATAACTATACCCTTTCCAGGTTCGAACATGGTTCCGAAGGGGTCATCGAAAGGATCTCTGGTTCCAAAGAGGCTAGACATATCACGGGATCCAAAGCTGCCGAGCCTCTGGATAGCATCAAACGGGTCGCCCGCATCGAAGAGGTCCTTTCTGCCATCTCTTCCCCTCTGCATTCTGAAGAAAAACATGGCAGGTTTTAAAGATAGAATCGGGATTCAAATGAGCATAGATGAAAAAGAATCGGACAAGAAAAAAAGACGGACAAAATCAATGTAGCATGAACCTGCCTGCATAACCCACTTCTTGATGCGGATTCACGTTAGAAGGTGAAAGAATGGATGATTAGCGGGTGAATGAAATGAGTTGGGTTTTCAAATAAACAGAGGGAGAAAGGTTTCAAATGGAGCACGACCATGATTCGGGGTCTCTCACCAGTCACCACCTGTGAATTCGGGGGAATGTTTCGGTTCTATTTAGGACAACGGTCCTAATCAAAGTTAGCTAACTATTGGATTTCATTTTTCTCTCTGTATTTTTCGGAAATTATTACCTTAGGTCCTTGTATTATTTTAAAACAATATTATAGTATAACTTTTATTTTTGGAATTTGGCTTAAATAATACAAGGACTTTCCAACTATATATTTTTTGAACTTTAGGTGCCTAAAGTATTTTTTGTTAAAAAAATAGGTGTCTAAAGTTTACACCGTTACAATTTTAGGTGCTCGATAGTTAACTACCGTTAAAAAAAATTGTTAACCAATCAATGCTTGACATGTGGCATGTTTATTTTTATTTTTTTTTCAAAATTAAAAATTTAAAACATTTTTTACACAAAATTTTTTAATTTTCAAAAAATCCTGAAATTCTCATTTTTTACAAAACAATCCTTACATCCTTAAAAATTCCCAAACTCGAACCCTCAATTCGCCGTCGATCGCCGCCCCTGAGCACACCCTTTCGGTCACTGGACTTAGCCAGCCAATTCCTCCAACACGGCGTCGCCGAAAATGACGAACGGCGTGCCAGTCGAACGTCAAACATCGAACATAAAATCGACGTTCGTTTGGCACGTCGTTCATCATTTTTGGCGACGCCGTATTGGGGGAAATGACTGGCTAGGTCCAGCAACCGAAGGGGTGTGCTAAAGGGCGGTGATTTGAGGATTGATTGATTGATTAATTTTTTTTTAAAACGGTAGTTAACCACCATACACCTAAAATTGTAACTGTGTAAACTTTAGGTTCTTATTTTTAGCAAAAAATACTTTAGGCACCTAAAGTTCAAAGGTTGTATAGTTTAGGCACTTATTTTTCATTTAAGCCTTAGGTCCTTGTATTATTTTTAAATTTAATTACATGTACATTTTTTAAAAAATTTTGGTTTCTTTCTCGATTTCAGTTTAATTTTACTGTTAATTGTTGACCTAATATTTATATAAAAACAAATAACTCTTGTTATTTTAGTTTTATCAATTTCACCCTTGATCTTTAATTAAAAATATTATTAATTGAAAAATATTTTTTTTAATTATCCACGTTTACAACTTTTTAAATCAAAATTTTAATTATTTCAATTTTTTTAGTTTTCAAGTCAATAGTTAATGATAAAATTGAACCGTAGTTAGAAAATATCAGAATTTTCAAATAAAAAATAATAGAAAGACTCGTTTTCACTAAAATATAATATATAAAAAAGAGAATATGATACACAATAGATGTAAAAAAACTTACACAGCTCAAATAAATTATCATATTCCATTTCTCCCGTCAACACCTTTGAAAGATATTTTCTTGGTAATCTCATTTTCTACATATACTTTTTTTTAGTATTCTAGTTCAATTACAAGTAATATTTTAATTTGATTTTAAATTTGGATAAATTTGTGCTCATCTACAAACTAGGCTAAGCGAACTCGAATTACCTAAGTGAAACATGTCATTTTTTTTACCACTGAAACCATCCAATAAATTTATTAAATTATCTATATGTTTAAATGGAGGAATCGATGTTATCAAAATTAAACAAAATCATTTTACAACCATATGAATATAAACCGGGATGGACCAAGGGGAGCTTGAGGGGGTGGCTGCTCTTATGATAATTTGAAATTCGTATATGATTTTAAAAAAAAATTATTAAAAATCTATTTTTTCCCTCAAAATTTTATAAGTCTACACTCTAACATAAAATATTGTGTTCGTCCTGAATATGTGCAGTAATTTGCTTGTTGAGACACTCTTCATTAATTGAATGGAATTTTGTTTGATTACCCTAAGCTTTGGTGCTTTGAAAAATCTGGGAAATCAGGTGTGCCATGTCCAATCCAGGCCAGATCTGACCCAGAGTAGGACAAACATCTCCTCAGCCAAAATTAGGCCCAAGTATTAGGTTCAGTTTTACTCATTATTGTTTTATTGCAATGAATTAAAATTACACATGAATTTTAATTTAATTTGTAATATAATATTAGATAAAACATTTATAATATAATACATAAATTATAATAGGTTGTAATTATATACATTAAATTTTAATTTTAATTTTTATTATAAAATTAAATTGTACATTTATTAAAAAATTCCAACAAATTTTAATAAATATAAATTTTGTTCTTACAATAATTAAATGAAAAAGTGTATACTCCTTTGCCTCTAAAGTATACACTTTTTTTCCGAAGTGACCCATAAAAAATTTTTCGGGATGTTTTTTTCCTTAAACTTTAAATCGTGGCCTCAGTTGTCCATGCCGTTAAGTTTTGTTAAAAAAAGTTACGGACCAATCAAAATGTGTCACGTGTCACTAAGAAACAAAAAAAACGGCTGACTTATTTTAAATGGGTGAATTGCACTCTAAGTATGCAAATTTTTTATTTTTATTTAATTTAGTCCTAAAAATCTTTATTTAACCCGAATTGACCTAAATTTATTTCTAATTTTTATAAATTAGTCCAATATTTTTAATATGTTGATGTTTTTGTTCAATTTAGTCCTCAAAATCTTTATTTAACCCATAATTGACCCCTACAATTTTATAAGTTTTATAAATTAGTCCAATATTTTTAATATGCTGATGTTTTGTTCAATTTAGTCCTTAAAATCTTTATTTAACCCACAATTGACCCTGCTATTTTATAATTTTTATAAATTAGTCCAATATTTTAATATGCCGATATTTTTGTTCAATTTTGTCATCAAAATCTTTATTTAACCCACAATTGACCTCTACTACTTTATATTTTTATAATTTAGTCTAATATTTTAAATATAATTATATTTTTTTGTTCAATTAGGTCATAAAATCTATATTTAACTCGAATCTAACCCATATTTCTTTGTACTTTTTATAATTTAGTCATATATTTTTAATATGATAATATTTTTTTTTTCAATTTAGCCATAAAAATCTTTATTTAACCCGAAATTAACCTCAATTTCTTTCTAATTTTTATAAATTAGTCCAATATTTTTTAATATGCTGATATTTTTGTTCAATTTAGTCCTAAAAATCTTTATTTAACCCACAATTGATCCCTACTACTTTATATTTTTTATAAATTAGTCCAATATTTTTTAATATGCTGATATTTTTATTCAATTTAGTCCTAAAAATCTTTATTTAACCCACAATTGACCCCTACTACTTTATATTTTTTATAATTTAATCCAATATTTTAAAAATAATTATATTTTTGTTCAATTTAGTCCTAAAAATCTATATTTAACCTGAAATTGACCCCCATTTCTTTATAATTTTTATAATTTAGTCCATTATTTTAAATATAATCATATTTTTGTTCAATTTAGTCCAAAAAATTAACTTTAGCATGGAATTAACCCCAATTTCTTTCTAATTTTTTTTAATTTAGTCCAATATTTTAAATATAATTATATTTTTGTTCAACTCAGTCCAAAAAATCTTTACTTAACCCGAAATTAACTTCAATTTCTTTCTAATTTTTTAATTTAGTCCAATATGTTAATATGATGATATTTTTGTTTAATTTAATCCTAAAAATCTTTATTTAACCTGAAATTGGCCCCAATTTCTTTCTATTTTTTAATTTAGTCCAATATTTTAAATGTAATTATATTTTTGTTCAATTTAGTCCAAAAAATCTTTATTTAACTCGAAACTAACCTCGGTTTCATTTAATTTTTTAATTTAGTCCAATATTTTAAATATGATGATATTTTTGTTCAATTTAGTCCTAAAATCTTTATTTAACGCGAAGCTGACACTAATTTCATTCTAATTTTTATAATTTAGTCTAATATTTTTAATATGATAATATTTTTGTTTATTTTAGTCCTCAAAATCTTTATTTAAAATATTTAGGACTAAATTTAACAAAATTAGAACAAAATTGAGGTTAATTTTTAGGACTAAATTAAATAAAAATATAATTATATTTAAAATTTTGGACTAAATTATAAAAATTGTAAGGAAATAGTGGTCTATTTTGGGTAGTATATATTTTTAGAACTAAAATAAACAAAAATATCATCATTTTAAAAATATTGGACTACATTAAAAATTAGAAAGAAATCGGGGCCAATTTTTGGTTAAACAAATACTTTTTGGGATTAAATTGAACAAAAATATTATCATATTAACATATTGGACATATTGAAGTTAATTTCGGGTTAAATAAAGATATTTTAGGACTAAATTGGACAAAAATATAATTATATTTAAAATATTGGGATAAATTATAAAAATTATAAAGTAATATGGGTAAGTTGTGGGTTAAATAAAGATTTTTATGACTAAAATGAACAAAAATATCAGCATATTTAAAATATTGGACTAATTTATAAAAATTAGAAAGAAATTGAGGTTGATTTCGGGTTAAATAAAGATTTTTTGGACTGAATTGAACAAAAATATAATTATATCTATAATATTGGACTAAATTATAAAAATTATAAAGAAATTGGACTAAATTATAAGAAGTATAAAGAAATATGGGTCAATTTGGGTTAAATATAGATTTTAGGACTAAATTGAACAAAAAATATAATTATATTTAAAATATTGGACTAAATTATAAATATTATAAAGTAGTAGGGGTCAATTGTGGGTTAAATAGAGATTTTGATTACAAAATTGAACAAAAATATCATCATATTAAAAATATTGGACTAATTTATAAAAATTATGAAATAGTAGGGGTCAATTGTGGGTTAAACAAAGATTTTGTGGACTAAATTGAACAACAGTATTAGCATATTAAAAATATTGGGCTAATTTATAAAAATTAAAAATAAATTTGGGTCAATTCGTTTTATATATTTTTTAGACCGTTGGATGAGGGTAATAAATGGCTAAGATTATTTATAGGAGTGTGCAAAAAAAAAAACGTTACTGTTAACCGATATAACCGTTCATTTTATAGGTTAATTAACCTAACCGTTAAGGTTAAACGTTTCGGTTAACCGGACCGCTAAAAATGATGGTTAATGGTTAACCTATAGGTACTTTTTTTAAAACTAAGTATGAAGCTTGTATTTAAAATCTCTCCATTTAAGTTTTTTTTAAAAAAATTTTAATACAATATTTATATAAGAGATAGATTTATAATTCTAAAAAGAAATAATGAACATTTAAAAAGAAAAATATAATAGGTTATAAGTTAACCTGTAACCGAACCGTTTCTTAATTGTTAACCACTATAACGATTAACCATTTAAAAAATTAACGGTTATGTTACGATTAATAACCGCTATAACAGTTAACCAATCGTTTAAGCTAAACGATAGGTTAACCTACCATGAACACCCCTAATTATTTCCTTATCTTTTTTTTCAAATAATAATATTTACATTTTCTACTATTAATCATATTCATTCATTTATTTTTATCCGATAGTCTAAAAAAGTAAAATAAAATAAAAAACTTTATTGTTATATGCCTTAATTTTCTGATTTTATTGCAATGAAAAGTGTCAAAAAAATTCTGTAATTTTTTTTCTTTTCCCCATAAGTCTCCACTCAAGTTTGGCAACTCCACGATTATGGACCCTTCTAGATATCTGTATATAGATGGCCATCTTCTAGAAAACATTGTATTTTTAATGAATGACTTTGTAGGTGACATCAAAAAAATATTTTTTTATAAAATTATATAAAAATATTAAAAATTAAATTAAAACTACTTTCGCGAGGAAAAGAGAAATGATGGAAAATAAAATAATCAAATAATTGAAATTGTCTTAACTATTATTTCATCATTCTTCTTTTCTATCTTTCATACTAGTATATAGTTAAAAAAATGTTCATAACGTTTAACTGAATAGTCATTTTAGTCATTATTTTTTGAAGCAATTCAAACCTCAACGTTTTATTTTGGGTCAAAATGACACCTATGCGGATAAAAATTGCCAGTCAACTGACGGTAAATGGCTTGAAATGATGTGACAAACATATATGATAGTGCGTGCTGATATGACAATATTATACAGACAAATGTGTTGACTTAAAAAACGTTACATCCGTCAAAAAATAATTTTATAAAATTATATAAAATATAAAATAAATTTTTCTGCTCACTTATAAAAGTCATTTTAAACTATTTACCGTCAGTTTTCTAACAATTTTCACCCGTAGATAGGCCATTTTAACCCAAAATGAAACGTTGAGGGTTGAATTGCTCTAAAAAAAAGAATATGAGCCAAAGTTAATAAATTAGGTGCCTCGGCGTAGAATCGGATCAGTTTTTTTCTTCTTTTCAAGGTCAATTTGAACGCATAGAAAAAAAATATTAAATGTTACAAATGACAATTATGTCAAACATACTACTAATATTTAGTTAACAAAATTAATAAGGTTTTGAGCAAGTATATTAGATTGATCAAGTTGGTCATTTTTATTTCTTCGTATTCTCTTAGTCATGGGTTTTAAACACACTAAAAACACCCATCTTCATTACTCTTCTCTCTAAGTAGGATTATAATTAAATTTAAGATTTGTTAAAAAAAAATTAACAGGAATTTGTAATTTTGAAAATTTTAACTTTGTTTAGCTGGCAGCAGCACCGACTTTGATGTTAGTCGCCGATAGTTGATTTTCTTTTTCTTTTTTAGTTTTTAATAAGAACAACCCTGTTTTTGTGGCATGTCTTCCTCTGTTTGCACGTTTATCTTTGTTTTTTGGCATGTTTTTCGTCTTCTTTTTCGGTCATTTAGTCGAACCTTTTATTTTATATTTTTTAGGGGTAAATTTGACGACGCCACGACTGATCAAGATGACGCTTATTTATAATCCTGTTGATCTTCTTTACTCACCTCGAATTGAATTCGGGTACGCGATTTGCTTTTATGGGTAGTTTCTCACAACGCTCGGCTTTGATTTGCGATTTTCAGTGGCTTTTCAATAGCTTAATCCCTTTTTGTAGTTCGTTATCACATTTTTCAGTATCTATTTTTCGTTCGAGTCTTTTAGTTGGGTTTTTAATCTTTTTCTTATACGATCTAAATTGGCTAATTTCTTGTGTTCATATTATAAGAAAATATTCAAAATTTGTATTTATTAAACGAAATTAATTGTAAATTTTTATTGTAATTTTAGATATTTTCTCTTTTAACAAGATTAATTGCTTCTATTAATTCTTTTTAAATTATATAAAAAAAGTATACGTTCGTTTGGACTTGACCGTGAAAAATGAGCTTATTCGACATATATTTTTCTCCCGAAACCGCCTTGTATGATTTATCAATCGAACAAAAAACTCTTTAGTCAAATCCGTCGTCATATTTGATGCCAAATCGTCATTGCAGACGCATCAACGTCTAAGAAAGTTCCGATATGACAAAAAGAAAAGGGCAGCGCCCGCGTGTGGCGTCGGCTCCCAACAAGCTGGTGGGAAAAACTTAGCCTGCACGTGGGATAAAAACTATAAGTAAGAGGTAACGAGAGACCAAATCTTACATCTCCAACACAAACAATAGCTACTGAGGCAAGAACTGCAAACACCCAAAGCGAGAAACAAGGGAGATATTGGGAGATGGGAGGAGATAAAGGAGCTGTTTGCGTCACCGGAGGAACCGGCTACGTCGGGTCATGGCTGATCAAGGTACTTCTTGAGCAGGGTTACTCTGTTCATACCACTGTTAGACCTGACCCAGATAACAAGAGAGACCTTAGCTTCCTCACCAGCTTACCGGGAGCAGATGAAAGGCTTAAGATCTTCAGAGCAGATCTTAGCCATCCGGAGAGTTTTGATGCGGCCATCGATGGATGCAAAGGAGTACTCCACGTTGCAGCTCCCATGGATTTCGAAGACAACGAGCCCGAGGCAGTAGTGACCCAACGTGCGATCGATGGAGCACTAGGCATATTGAAAGCATGCTTAAGATCCGAAACAGTGAAGAGAGTCGTCTACACTTCCAGCATTTCCGCGGTGTATCTCAACAAGAGCAATGTGGAGACGATGGACGAGAGTCATTGGACCGATGTGGATTACGTGCGATCGGAACTGAACTCGTACATAAGTTCTTATGCGATATCCAAGACTTTGACAGAACAGGCAGCCTTTGAATTCGCAAACGAACACGGATTGGATCTGGTGAGCATCATTCCACCTATGGTCGTCGGTCCCTTCATTTGTCCGAAGATGCAAGGCTCGACTCGCGCAGCATTGGCTCCTATCTTCGGTATAATTCGGAACTTGTCTTGATTTCTTACTTGTCACTGCTTAAGATCCAAAAAATGATCTATTTGATATGGGTGCAGAGAGTAAGGATGACTACAGTCTTCTTATCAATGTAGCAATGGTTCACATTGATGATTTGGCAAGGGCATATATTTACCTGCTTGAACACCCTGAGGCGAAAGGGAGATATAATTGTTCCTCAGACACATTAACTATTCAAAAGATAGTTGAAATTCTTTCAACTAATTACCCAGAATTCAAACTAGCAGAGTGAGTAAACTAAAGTTCTCTTTGGCATTTTGTCAAACACATTATTATCTTAATACTGGGACTAAAAAGATAAAACTTTTTTTACCTTGTCTCATTCTGGAAATGCAGTTCCGTAGCAGAAATTGAAGGTGCAAAATTGCCTGGTTTGTCATCAAAGAAACTGTTGGATTTGGGATTCAAGTTTAACTATGGAGTTGAGGATATGTATGATGGAGCTATCAAGTGCTGCAGGGAAAAAGGGTTTCTCTAGTAAGCATATAATTGTTGCTCATTGCAGGATCCAAGGGCTGGAAGATGAATAAATTGAGGGATATGATGATGCACTGTTCGTGCTAAGTTTCGGGATTTTGGCATAGGAAGTAGTTATGGGTTATATTACAAAAGGAACGGTTTGGTGCTTTTTGAGATTATGTAAGGAAAAAAATAAATTCGATTGAGTTTAATTTTGATTGTTATCATTACCAGCTTAATATACAGGAGGATTTGAAATTAATTATATTTAGTACTCAATATCCTCCGACGAGAGAGATTTGGATAATCTAAGTGTTGTATAAAAATGAGTTCTTTTTTAAAGTATCTTATAAACAATATTACAATAAGTACAAATCATTATAATACAAACATATTTGTTTGTGAAAATGTTTGGTGTCAAGACCCCCACAACACCATTTTGCTGTCACTGTCTCCAAACACACCGCAAGATTGCTCTTGCTACGGCAGAAACTGCAACATCGGCTCTTGTATTGCCCGGTTCAGCAAGAAAAAGATAGACATCTTTCATGTAGCAGTGTCTTCAGTTACTTTCCAGGTTTAATCAGAATATACTTAAATTTATCTGTCTCAAAACAACAGATGTTCTCACAAAGGGATGCAAGTTTTGATAAATTACAAAATGGTCCTTTAAAAATTCGAATTTATGGAAGGACATAAAACGCTGTCGATAAGATACGTGGACGATGGCATTCTGGCGTTCTACGGCTCCATAAAAACGCTAAACCAGCAGCGACAGACCGAGACAGAAGCAAGAAGGAATAAAAAATGGCAATGGAATCTCCAAGCATATACACTTACTACACCAACAAGGTCCACAATTCTGTTCCACGCATCGTCCTTTCCCAGTCCCAGCAACCCAACCACCAAATTCCTCGACGGTGAGGCCTTCAGTTCTCTATCCATACATCAGTATGAGTCTTGTATGCTTCAAAACTTGGAATTGAAGCTGCAAATTTGCTGTAATTTTGAAGGGATATACTATTGAGGAGCAGCGAATTAGCTGTTCTCGGCGCCATCTTCAGTTTCAGGTTTCTTTGTTTTCCATTTCCAAAATCCTTGATTTTGTGCTCTATAAGTGGCTAACAAATTAGTGAGTACTGATGCAGCGGGAAGCGGCCTGATTATCTGGGAGTGCAGAAAAATACGCCGGCTCTGGCACTTTGTCCTGCTACCAACAATTGTATTTCGACGGCGGAGAACGTCACCGATCTCGTCCACTACACTCCTCCATGGTAAAAACTAAAAACTCTCTCCGTTGATCCTTATTTCGGCCCAAAGCATCGTCAAGCACGCTTATTTTTGTTTCGTGAACAGGAACTATAATGGAGGGCGTGCTAGGAAAAAGCCTGTGAGTCGAGAAATGGCAATGGAGGAGCTTCTTCAAGTGGTAAGTTTTTCGAACGGATTATAAGAAGACATGCCAAAAAATGTCTCTAAAGTTTTGACTCTATAGTTACTCAGAGGGGCTATTTTATCATAAAATAAAATATTGAGGGTTAAAATATAAAAAAAGGGGCCAAAATCACTATCCAATAAAATATAAAGACATTTTTTTACATTATATCTTAATTTACTTGAACGACGTACTCGGTCCATGGACTTTTGTCAATGTCTCTGTGCCGCACATTGCAGATAAAATCAACAAAACCAGACAAATACAGACCCAAAATTGTGGAGAAGAAAGAGGATTATGTGCTTGTGGAATACGAAAGTCCCATATTAGGGGTAACGAGAAATTCAACTTGCTCTCTCCTTCGTTTCTCTCCTTCGTTACTCGACAAAAAATGACCATTTTACTTGTTAGATTGATTTTTGTGCTCTTTTTAAACCTGCAACTGGACAGGGACTAAAATGCACTGTGTGCTATAATTCAAGGACATGTACAGTACTTTTACCTTTTTGTTTGTTTACCAGATTGTGGATGATGTCGAGTTCTGGTTTCCCCCGGGGAAGAAGTCAACTGTGGAGTATCGATCAGCATCACGGATTGGAAACTTCGATTTTGATGTCAACAGAAAAAGAATTAAGGTAAAGTTCCTTGTTAATCTCTCGATAATTTCTCATTTTTTATATTTTTTTCTATTTTATGATCTATATTCAAAATTTATGATTGTCGTATCGATGGTTTAGTCGACAAACTAACAATATTACAATTGTTTTCCTTACGGACATTGCGACTCGAGTTAGAGAAGAAAGGATGGGCTTCTGAAGATCATTTTGAAGGACAATTGAATCGATGTTCATGTCCATGAGATTTTTTTTTCTAAAGAAAAATAAGTTAGAGATGGAATTGAAATTATTTGCAAACTAGTCCAAGCTGAAGCTATTGACAACTAAAATTTAGGTTTAATTATGCTCTCAGTTTATGTACTTTTTAAATATTTGAAATTTAGTCCTTATATTTCCAGTCCAATGACATAGATAACTTGAAGGTATCAGGTTTGTCAATTTTTTAGGCTGAAGGAGTACTTTTGCCCCTACGTTCGACCCAAAAAATTAATTTCTCCCCTCGCCAAAAAACGCATCTAATGTGGCCTTAATTTTGCAAAATCAATCAAATTAACCTTTTGACTGACGTTGACCGTTACAATGCTGACGTGGTTGTAATCATTCAAATTCGTCTGGCGCTCTTTTTTGGTTTTAAAATTTCTTTTTCTTGTTATTTAATTTAATTTTGTTTGGAAAACACTTGCCTGATTTTGAAATTAAAAAATATGAAATCGCCACCGATCATTTTTAAAAAGGGTAGACCAGACACCAAAATAAAACTAGAGATTAAAAAATTCGGGTCCAGGAGTCGGTTACGGATGGGGAAGGATTAGCACCCCACACAGCCCAAAATTGGTACCTAGCCGATTATTTAATGTCTTGGTATTGGAAATTACGAATTCAATTGAAATTTAAAATGTGATTTTTAAATGCATGAAAATATTCTAAATATTTGAAGAAACGTTCCGTTATTTAGAATAATCGAGAAGTTCACATCCCTATACGCTCGGGAAATGATTTCTCAATTTTCTAAATAAAAGAAAATTCCTTAAAATATTATGACCTAAAATAGTAAGGATATTCCTTTATTTAGGGATATCAAGAAAATCACATCCCTTTATACTCGAATAGTTCTCGAATTCCCTAAATAAAGGAATAGTACCTTAATTCTAAACATAGTTAACCATTAGAATGATGTAATATATATACAGCATGACATGTAAATGTGCATATATGTTAAAATATAATATTTAAAGTAAACAAATTTAATATTTGTATTTATTAGAAACCCTTATACAACTACTAGTATACATATATACGTATTAAATATATATATATATATATTACCAAGATTATATATATGTTATGTTCATAGTTATAAAAAAGTATTATAATAATATTTAAATAAGATAAAATAGGTCTAAGCTCGATACTAATGGAATATATATATATATATATATATAAAACTATTAATGTGCACATTTTACAAAAATAAGTACTTTAATTTACATATATGTATATATATTATATTTGAATAAAATACTATGTACATATATTATCTTATAAATGTTCATAAAAACCTTATATAATCCAAATATATTATGTACACATAAATATAGAAAAATATTAATATACAAAATACTATGTATAACTATAACATATTGTCACGGGGCCATTACCCTCTTCCCAAAAGACATGTCTGATAGGATGTGCAGCGCCACCGTATTTATATCCCAAGACCTCCCTTTTTTTTCCGATATGGGATTAATGACACTGCCTCTTCTCAGGCGTGACATTCTCCCCCACTCAACCTCGTGACGCCCTCGTCACGAGCTTCCACTCTCGTGATGGGCCACCTTGTCACAGTTGTCCACCCTGCCTACCCCACTCATGGGCGCTCGGCGTGAAATCGGGCAGTTAAAGGGTCGCTCTGATACCACTTGTCACGGGGCCATTACCCTCTTCCCAAAAGACATGTCTGATAGGATGTGCAGCGCCACCGTATTTATATCCCAAGACCTCCCTTTTTTTTCTGATATGGGATTAATGACACTGCCTCTTCTCAGGCGTGACAATATATACACAATAAAACATAAATATTCTGAGTAAAAATAATATACACAAATACATACATGCTACACATAATAATATTGATGATAATAATAAATAATAATATTGCTAATATGTATACATGAATCCTATTAATAAATGCATGGAACAATCTAAAATTAAATATCAAGGACTAGAATGCATGAATATTAAATTACATGGCAAGAATAGCAAACATTATAGGACTAAAATGAAATAAATATAAAACATAAAGAAATAAACTTAAATTAACAGAAATAACATGCTGGAAATTAAATGATAAAATATAGTGACTAAATTGAAATAAAAAAGAAATTAAAAGCTTAAAAAATAAAAGGACGATATTAAAATGCATAAAAATAGAAGGACCAAAGTCATAATTATCCCATGGATGAAAATAAAAAGAGAAAAGAATGGGGACCTGAAGCGTAATTATTCCACTTTAAAGGATGCAGATTTTAGTATCTGGGTCACCGCGCGGGTTGGGTGCCAAAACGGCACCGTTTTGGATCTAGTCGATTTAAAACAGATTAAAATAATTTTTTGATCAAAACTTAATATAAACAAAAAAACCCTAAACTTCCATTGTTCTCTCCTCTCATCTTCTACCCTAAACGACGGCGCCACTTCTATGTCGTCCCCACAATGCCGTTTATCGGCAGCAAGCCTCACGACGACGACCACGACAACCAGGTAAGCTTCGAAACTTTCCTCTCTTTTGTTTTCAATTTAAAATTAACAAGCGGATTTGATTTTGAAACTAAAAAAATACTAATTTTTGGTTTCGATTTAAAAGCCTAAAGATGCAAAGAAAAAAATGAAACTTCAATATGAAATTTTTATTGAATCACCATTTACAATTTTTTAAGATGAAAAAAAAACCACTTAAACTTTGATTTTTTTCTTTCTCTCTTTTTATAATTTGATTTTCAGGGTTTTATAAACCCGATTTTTACAATATAAAAATAACAACTCTCGTTATTGTTTATTGTTGCAGATCTGATGATGGATATAATCCCATATTTTTAGAGATATGGATGACGACCAAATTGGTTGACAGGGTATGGGTAGTTCGGTTAGGGGTTTAATAGGGTAAGGTGGGTGTTGCAGAGGGTAGATTTAGGGTTTGATTTAATTTTTAGGGTTTTGGCTATTTAGGGGTTATGCTAAGGGTTTGAAATTTGATCATCGAAGTCAAAGGCAGGTGCTGGAAAAATGAGCGGCGGGGCAACAATATTACAAGGGCGGCAGCGCGGTAATTTAGGGTTAGAGTTATTAGATTTTTAGGATTTTTGTTTAGACCGGGTTGGGTTAGAATCCGGGTCAAAGTTTTGGGTAATGTGTTTAATTTTGGTAATTGGCAACCGGGGAAATGGGTTATTACAATGGCAGTTAACGGTGATGATGTGGTGATCCACGATGCTAACGTGACAGTACACGTGGGATGATGACATGACATGGGAGGTTGAATTCATTATTTTAACCGAATTCGATGGCATAATTGTTTTTTTGTCGAGTTCAGGGGCATAATTGATTTTAATTAAAAATTTGATAACTTATTTAATATTTAAGTTAAAAAAGAATTTAGGAAATTATTAAGGTTTTAAAAATATTAAAATTGGATAAATAATTTGTTTAAATTTTAAGTTAATTTAATCGATTTATTTAGTTTTTGAATAAAATTGGATAAATAATTTAGTTTTTCGAGTTGAACTTTTACAAATGGAATATATGAAAAATCGATTAACAAATTGGTGTAAATATCCTTTGGGTTCCTCATAATTTTAAAAATAAGCAAAGTAAGAATTCTCACAAAGAATCAAAATACTGTTCAATTTTTTAAATAAAAATCCACAAAGTTAATAAAAATAAATAAAATATTCAAAAAATTATTAAAAATAAATATTATATAAAAGTTGAAAATGTATTAGAAATTATAAAATGATAAAATTTAAATATAAAAACTTAATAAAAAATATTTATAAAGTATTAAAAAATTGAATACTTTCATCGAAAAAGTCTTCGACTTCATCAGTCTGTGTATTACCATTCGTTAAACAAATTTTCAGTGGAATCAACCTTGTATTAGAGTAACAATAAAATTTAAATTTTCTTTCGCTTTTTTACATCAAATTGATGCTCATTAATATTTGTTGTAGAAAATAAAAAAGAATTTTTGTTTTATTACTACTCTAATACAAGGATAAAATTATTAAAAATACTCTTTAATTTTTTTATAAAAATCCATAAAGTTAATAAAAATAAATAAAATATTCAAAAATTATTAAAAATAAATATTATATAAAAGTTTAAAATGTATTAGAAATTATAAAATGATAAAATTTAAATATAAAAACTTAATAAAAAATATTTACAAAGTATTAGAAAATTCAACACTTTCATAGAAAAAGTCTTCGACTTCGTCAGTCTGAGTATTACCATTCGTTAAACAAATTTTCAGTGGAATCAATCTTGTATTAGAGTAACAATAAAAAAATACTCTTCAAATTGATGCTCCTTAATATTTGATGTAGAAAAATAAAAGAGAATTTTGGTTTTATTACTACTCTAATACAATGTTGTTTTAATTGAAAATATGTTAAATGAATATTAGTACGTATAACGAGAAATAGTCAAAGACTTTTTCGATGGTTTATAAATATTTTTAAATTTTGATTTTTTATATTTATAACTTTTGATATTTTTAATTTTAATGTTTTTACTTAATTTTTTAATTCATTATAGTGTTTTTATTTTCTAATATTTTATGAATATTTAAATAGTAATATTTTTATTTTTTTAATTTAAAGATTAAGTAAGTTATCAAACTTTCAATTAAAATCAGTTACATCCCTTAATTCGGTAAAAAATCAATTATGCCCTCTAATTCGTTAAAATAATCAATTCAGCCCCGGCCACATCATCATCCACGTGTATTGCCACATCGGAATCGTAGACTATCACGTCAGCATCGTTGACTGTCACATCATCACTGTTAACTGTCACGTCAGCACTGTAACGGTCAACGTCGGTCAAAAGGTTAATTCGATCGATTTCGCGGACTGAAAAGCTATATTAGATGCGCTTTTTTGTGAATGGCAAAATTAATTTTTTGGGTCAAACTCAGAGGCAAAAGTTCCCTAGACTTCAATCTGAAATAAAGCTATTAATTGTCGTTAATTTTACGACTGACTTTTTTTTTCCGTTCAATCCTATATATATAACCAGTGGCTAAATAATGTATGTTTCATTAGCTCTTGATTCTCAACCAATGACACCAGCCCCGGCAATGGAAATTGATTCCGAAATTAAAGGTTTTAAAAGAAATATAGTATTATATATTAAAACAAAGCAAAAACACAGAAAGGTGGAGAGATTTAATAGGAAGAATATGGGCATGGGGAATCTGTTAGGATGGCTCGTGACCTTCTTCTTCCTCATATCTCTTCTCGCCATTATTTGCTATCAGGTCAATCCTTTTTCTTCTTCCTTCTTCATATTAATTCGGTAACATTCGTTTTAATCTTTCGAACATTGCAGCTTATATGTCTGATTGATCTGGAAATCGATCACGTAAACCCTTTCGATTCGGCGGTACATATGAACAAGGTGATGATGCCGGAGTTCATAATCCAAGCCCTTTTCTGTTTGGTCTGTTTAATTACAGAACATTATTTGCTTGGTTTCCTGTCTCTCCCATACTTGTACTGTAATTTCAGTTTGTAAGTTTCCTAATACACCATGTCTTTTCTACATTAATCCTTAATTTGTAATGAAATGAACAGGTACAGGAGGAGAAAACATTTAATTGATGTAACAGAGATGTTTAATCAGCTCAACTGGGAAAAGAAGCAACGACTTATCAAACTTGTTATCTTACCATGCTTTTAATTGTCTTTATTTTTTGGTAATTATCCCCACAAATTTTTCTTTTTCTTTTTAATTTTAATTTTAATTTTATCAAGCAATCAAGTTTCGTCTTTAAATGTGTTTTCAGGTTGATTTGGACGGTAGGAACGGATGATTATTAAACAGGCTTTTGGTATAGGCTTAATCTGGTGTATTTTTTCTTATCAAATTATCCCTTAAACTTTTTTAAAAGTCAAATTAGCCCTTGTTCTTTCAGTTGACTACAAGATTTCATTCGATTAGTGCAATTTTCCTTGTAAATTGAGGCGCAGAAGCAACGTTTGAGAATTTTTTGCTGCAAGTTTTTTATGAACATGAATGCAACAACTAGGGATGAAGTCATGTTGAAACTTCAGGGGGTAAATATAAATAGTAGTAAAATAAAGGTGAGATTCTAATTGTTAAGTCATCAATTCAAAATTTTAAAATTAGAGGATTGGTATCTAATTTGCTCAATTTTGAAAATTGGTAGGGACTCGAGAAGTATTTAAACGAAAAACAATGAGTTGGGGCTTAATTTGTTTAGTTTCGAGCTAAGAGGACCTAAAAAGCAATTTAACCTAAACATTGGGAGGGCAAAGGCTTTATTTATCTAGATTCAAAACTAATAGGACTAAAAAAATGCAATTTGACCTAAAAGATTTTTGGGTGCCATGACCTTTCTAGGAATGGCATGCGTAGGACATGTACAAATTTTGAAGAATTTGAATATGCATATCGGCCTGAAAATCTGAATTTTTTATCGGTAAATTATTCGAGTGTTACTATTTGAATCCAATATGAATAATATGATCCTCTAGACATTCAAATTCACTAAAAATTTAAATTTAAAAGTTCAAATCATATATTGAATACTTGAATCCACACAAATCTAAATCTAAATCTATTAGAAGCTGAATGACCAATATTTAAATCTACTTAAAAGTGAAGATTCACTTAGTAAAAATATGACATGGAAAAAATTATTGAAATGGATGGTTTTTATTTGTTGGTCCTATAGATGATGTGGCGGGAAGGACCCATGATATCATTTCTCTTTATGTTCACAAATTATGATCTTTATTTTAAATTGTCTCTAAATTTTTGAACATTCTAATTTCATTCCCAAACTATGACTTCTGTTGTAATTTGGTCCCCCAAACTTTTGAACATCATAATTTCATTCTCAAATTATCAATATATGCTAATAATGTCCCATGTTAATAAAATGATTATAAAATTTGTTGATTGACATGTAAAAATTGGCGTGTATTACGTAATAATATGATGTGACATAAATGATAATTTGGGGAGGAAATTGGAACGTTTAAAAGTTTGAGGACAAATTTAGAAATAATGATCATAATTTGAGGATGAAACTAGAATGTCCAAAAGTTTGAGGATCAATTTAAATTAGAAGCCATAATTTGGGGATGAAATTGAAATATTTTAAAGTTTAGGGACTAATTTAGAATAAAAGTACTAATTAGGCATATATCTAGTTGGTAGGAGTGGCCTATCTAATGATTTTCTCCCAAAGTGAAAACCAACTAAAAAAAGTTTTACTGGATTGTATGAACTATTTTTTTATTTTCACTTAAATTGTCAAAATAAAACAAATATTTAATATATTGATTTTGAAAAAAATTTAATTCCAGGAATTGTATTTAAATGTTAACGTGTCTTAAATTTTAATAAAAAACGGATAATGTTCATTCTAGATAATTCGAATTTAATTGCTTTGTCTGTAAAATAAAAAACGGATAATGTTCCGCTAACATACAGGAAGAAAGCATTTCTTTTTAGTGGTTGTCTGTCTAGTTTTTAAGGATTCGCTCCGACTAATTCGGACTAATTCGTGTTGTACACTTTATACTGGTGGGTGAGTCTCTCAGCAGGAATTTTCTGCATACGCAATACCTCGAACTCGAGATTTGCTTAAGCGATACTAAGCTGCTTACCACTTGAACCAATCTCATTAGTAGAAAGCATTTAATTTATGTTTATATATTATATATCTTTTACGGTTCATATTCAAAGTTTATGATTTTGTGATTAATAATAATGTCTCTAAAATTCGAATGTACATTTTACCCTTAGAAGTGCGTGTCTAGTTACTGCACCCAACTTTTATTTGCAGTATATTAATCCTTTTATCATAAATTAACAATCATTTTGTTTAAGGAACAATTAAACCAGATCAAATAAAACTGATGAAAATTACACTACTCCATAATTTGGAGACCTTTTAAGATCTAAGACAGTTCTCATCAACCAGGGGAAAGGAAAAAAAAAACAAGGGATGTCTTTGCCTGAGACATTAAATACCTAGCTGGATATCAGGAATGTTAACCCTACTTTATCCTCCATTAAAACATTCGACAACACATGACAATCCGTACTCGTTGATGAAAGAAATACCAAGGATTTTTAATCTAGTCAGCCTCCCGAGTCCGAAATGATCGATTCTGGTTTTATCGGATTAACCTGCAGGCAAGGAAATGTTTATATCGGTCGCCGAATTCCTTGGCTCCTGCATGGTGGTCACCCAATTTTCTCTCCGGAATGTAGGAGTAGTGAGGTTTGGTTTCAGGGCATTCAAATTTTGTTGGGGCGAAACTACATCTATGCCATCCACTTTTTCGGCATTTGAGGCCGATGCAGCGACAATGCTTGGGTCTGGGGCAACAGTAGCTGGTATGGACTCGATTTTCTGCTTCTTGGGTTTTTGGTCATTCTGGTTTCCCGGTAAAAAGCTGCCCACCACAACCTGATAATTCAACAAAAACATTAAACAATGAGTTCGAGTTCGAGTCCGAGATTAGTCTAGACACTTAATCTTTTCAAAATGTCGACACAAAGTAAGAATGGCAAAAGATCAATTCCGCTCCAGCTCTCTATGACATTTTTAAAGACACCTTATGGATTTTTCTCATACTACAAGGGCTGACATGTTTGATTAGATGTTCATATTGCTCAAATTGCTAGTACGATCAATTCGACATCACTTGCAGTAAAAGAGCAACTCCCCCCAACCCCAACCCCAACCCCCCCACATTAAACATATTGTTGCTTCTAAAAGGTGGAGGAAAATTGCACTAAAAGGCTTTACCTGTACAGGACTGGCAGCTATCAGAAGCCCAGCAACTCCTCCTCCTACAACACGACCATCCGCGCTTGCCAAAGATACACTCATCCCACCAGATCGGCTTCTTGTACCTTGAGTTTCTGTAGGCATGAAGGATCCCGACAAGGAAAGTATCTCGAAGCGGCCCTACAAGAAAATAGGCCAGATGAAGTTTTCAATCAAGGATCAGAAACTCAAAACAGTGCAAGAAGTTAGTGTCGTAAAAATAAATCCTGTTTTTTTAACCTTTCTTACGTGACATTTGTATCTTTAAAGAACAATGTTTTTACACATTTAAGTATTACTTGAATCTCATCATATATCAAAATGTATAGTAATTTCAAAATTTCCTAACCTCGTACGTCAGAGTGCCCCCAGAAGAATCGGGCTGACGAAGCGTAACGTTTGAAATGACTCCATTAGCAGAGAGGATGCATATAGCTCTCGGTCCTTGTTGAGAAAACGAAATCACCTTCATCGTAACATCCTTAAACACCACAAAAATCAAATACGAAGTAAGGGAAAATGTAGACAACGAACGCCTTAGAGACCTATAAATTCACTCGGACACGATAGAAAGTTAAAACTTATTCTATTCCCTGAGTATACCCTATTACATTTTAATAATTGTTTGCACCCTGGGCAAGAACCAAACTTCAAGATTTGACAGTAGCCACGCACAGAGGTCCAAGGTTTTAGAAAAATACGAACAAGGAAAAGAACACTAGTCTTAGCCACAGAAAAGGATGGACCCAGAAAGTCTACAAAAGCCTTTGACAATGATAGGAATGTTCATGTCTTTCCCATATTGAAACGTACCTCACCGGTATTGACCGTGATAACATGAGGCGTAAAATTCGTCCCGACAGAAGTAGCAGCCCATTCACCTATAAAAAAATTAAGGAATTTCACTGTTAAGTGAAATAAATAAATTAAAGGCTAACATACACTTTACCCTGTTCATCAAACAAACATAGATGTACTACATGGTTGAGATTTGGCTTGATTTCAACTCGGATCATGCATCTTATACGGAAAAGCCTCTAATCAGCCGATCTTGCTGCTTTAGCAAGTTTCATTTTGTACCTAACAGCTAGAGCATCTCGAAAATTCATCGATGAAAAGAAATCTAAGACACTAAAAGAACATTCCTCAACATCATACAGGCACCAAAAAAGAACACTTTTGCATTAGCAGAGACCAACAATATCCTTCCAGATCTGAACAATGACATCTCAGATAAGGTCCCACAAAAAGTTCAACAAGTATTATCAACTTCACATACAGAATCTTTCAAAACGGCATTTGGAAAATTCCAAATCCATCAGGTGACCTGTTTCGAAACACTAGCGCCCAACTAATTGCTCAGTTTCGAACCAGAAACATTACCATCTGCTACCAAATCTATAACTTGAACGTATACTTACTAAGACAACAGCATGCTAAAAGGGCTTATTACCTAAATTCTCCATGTCCAGTCCCTTGTGATGTTTAATCTGGTACCCACTACCTCGTCCTCTCCCGCGCTTTCCGCCACTACTCGAGAACTCTCCTCCGCCAGGCGGGACAGACGAGGAAATAGGCATAGGCGACAATGCCCTCGCCATTGTCCCGTCCGCCCCGTATTTCCTAGGTCTACCTCTCTTTTTCTTTTCTATGCTACCAGTTAACCCTACACTAACTGGTGAAACATCCACTGCTGTCGAGCCACCGACACCAATCTGGTTGGCATTTTCGGTCCTCGGCGCCATTTGATAAGTCGACGGAGCTTCTGCTCCGATCACTGTAACACCCGGATTTGTCTCCATGCAAAAATAAATTATAGTAATTAACAGAAACTCCAAGCCAGCCAGTCACCTGCAAAACAGAAACCCATCGATCAAAAACCAGAAAACTAACAAAAAAATACAATGTCCTCGTAGTTTTATTTCACTTGCAGCTGAAACAAAGATCATTACAACTTCGAAATACATTAAACTTCACAAAAGAAAAAAAAACAGTAAGTAAAACAGAGTTAGAAGCTAAAATCATCATGAAAGTTCCAGTAAAAAAAATAGATACTTTGAAATTTTGCCCCATCATACATTTCAAAGGGGGAGAAAAGCTCAAAACTTCAAAACGTAAAGATCCTCAATTTAAAAAGAACAAAAAATGCTCAGCTTTCAGTTTAGTTCACATGATCAGTCCCTTAACACAAACTGAAAATTTAATGTGAAAGAAATAATTACATAATCAACCTAGAAAAAAACTGATAGTTAAGCATAAAAACACTCCACCACCAAAGCTTAACTTTAAAAGGAAAAAAAAAACTGTAAAAAAAAGAGATTGAACTGTAACTCAACCAAATTTTTTAAAGAAAAAAAAACAAAATTTAAAGCAGGGATCTTTCATGTTTAGAGCAAAAATAAATTTCGAAGTTAAAACGATGTTAAATGTAGAGATCATGACCTGTAAGTTCTAAGTACACAGCCCAGAAAGAACTCTTCACTGACACTGTTCCTCAGACCCGTTCACATTTTCCTGTACCCAAGCAAAGTACTTCAAAAGCTTTTTCTATCCAACCAAACAGAATTTTCTTTTCCAATATTTTTTTTCAAAGAAAAGAAACTGTTCCCGAAGATTAAAAAAATAAAAAACTGGGGTTACAAAAAACCGCATACCGGTTCTTCTATTTTCCTTGTCTGAACAGACACTTTTTTACACAGAGAGAACACACGGGAAAAAAAGAAAAAGTGAAATAAAAACAAAATACGAAAAAAAAAACTGGAAAATAAAAATATTTTAATAAGATCTAAAATAAGTATTTAATTAGTAGGTAAAATTGATAAGTCCGATATATAAAAGGAAAAATTACACTGTTGATCACCCAACTATCAATCTTTTTTTATTTTGATCATTAAATTAATTTTTTGTTAAAATCGTCTCTTCGGTAAATATCTTTCCTGTTTTGATCCCTTTCAATAAAAAATTTAACATAATTACTGACGTAGATTTTTAAATATTACCCAGGCGCATAAAGGAGTGTGTTACCCACTGGACTAAACCCAAAATATAGTTATATTTTACCACAAATTAACTTTAAATTAATTAAACGAACCCTATAAATCAAAGAAATATTTGAAACAAATGACTTGCAAAAGATAGAATTCAAACCCACATCTCATAGCATGGAAGGGCCAAGCACGAACCAAAAGTGCCAGGCGAAGAATTTAATTCATTTCGACTAGAATTTATATTTAACGTATATTAAGTTACCAACAACACAAAATAAAATATTAAAATTAGGGGAGTGATTCGAACACAAAACTTTATTAATAAAAATATAATTATTTAAACAAGTCAAACTAAGATGTTACGATACTTTGAACTTAAATTATATTTAACTAATTTGCGATTAAAATAAAAAATCAAACTAGATTTCATCTTTTCACGTTGTTCGATAATGATAAAATTAATTATATAATTATTTATTTATTTTTATAAAATTAATATTAAATTATTTTAAAAATTAAATTAATAATATTTATTATAGAATATAAACTTTTAAATTTTATTTATTTATTTTTTAAATGATATAAGATCCTTTTAAAATAATTTAATATTAATTTTATAAAAATAAAATAAATAATTATTTAATTTATTGTTTGGGTTCGTTTCTTTAATTTAATATTAATCTGTGGTAAATTATGACTATATTTGGTGTTTAGCCTAGTGGCCAACATGCTCGCTTTCCTACCTGAGGATGCGGGTTTGAATCCCAGCTCTCCCTTTAAAGTCTGATTTATTTTCTTTGCCGTGGTGGTGACACATTAGTTTGAATAAAATTTAAAAAATAATCTAGAGGAGAGAGAAAATAATAAAATAACATTTAAAATTATTTTAAAAAATCCACGTTATCAATTTTGTTAGATTTTTAATCGAGGAGACCAAAACAGAAAAAGTATCTAATGAGAGAGATAATTTTGATAAAAAGTTAGTTGGATGATCAAAACAAAAAAATGATGATAGTTAAGTACCTACCGTTGTAATTTTCCCTATATAAAATTTGGTTAAGAAGGGATTTGACTTCCGGTAAAGAGAAAGTTGAATTTGAAACTAGGGTAAAACAGTAATTTGGTCAAAAAATTATGTGAAATAAAATAAGAGAGAAAAGTAGTGCTTATCATGGATTCAAATCGCGGACTGCTAACGCGATTGCGGTCTTAAAATAGCGGGCGCACCATTCGTTGAAATCGTTTTTAGAGAATTTCGCGGTAGGTATCGGATTCACGCCGATAGCGTCCTGTCACAGACACAATTTTGCACGATAACGTTTGTAGCGGCTATAATGGGACGTAATCTTCGAGTTTTGAGCACTTGTGTTTTTGTCAGAGAAAAAGGAAAAAAAAGAACGCGGCTGTCGGAGGAAGGAAAAAGAAGAACACGTGAGTTTAAAATTTTGAAAAAATGGGTTAAATATATGGAGTGACATTGAATTTTTTAAAATTTTCAGTTTGGCCTCAATACTTTAAGCCATATTCAAATTGATCCCTTACACTTTCAAAATTTCTTAATTAAGCCTTTAAATTTATATTTTATCTCAATTAAGTCCTTAAAGATTTGATTTTTTGTTAAATCTAGTCCTTAAACATTATATTAATTTTATTTTCATTTTACTTAATAATAAAATTATAGTATATATTAAATATAAGTATTGGAAAAGAAAATCAAATAAATGGGAATAAAGACTTATATTTAATGTGGTATAATTATTTATTAATAATATTATAATTATTTAATTGTTTATAATATGTTTATTTAATTTTTATTATTTATTAATATTATTATTTATTTTTATTATATTAATTTATTATATTTTTGTTTAGGTTTATCACATGTTTAGTCTTTTTATTGGTACAAATTGTTAATTTAGAATATTCATATGATTTTATTATCCAAACTAAACTAAACAAAATCACACTACAATCTAGAATTCTTTAAACAATATCATTCACTTTCAAATTCATATTAATAAAAGTTCATAAGTATTAAAAAATATTCTAAAAACCATTGAAATTGAGTTTTTATAATTATAATTACAATTAGTATGTTTTACAATAAATTGTGTAAAATTTTAAAAAAATCACGACCGCGACACACGCAATGACCACAATAACATCCGTTATATCCGAAAACGCAATAATCGCGACGCGATTGAAAACGCTAACACGACCTAAATTTAAATCTATGTGTTAATAGCTTTCTTAAAATATTAATTTGGGTCTTCATTTAAAGCTGGAAAGCTGGCGTTGGAGGGGCCCGTCTTTTTTAAAAATATGCTATTTTTTATTAAATGGTTCGTAATTCTTTTAATGCAAATATTTGAATTTTAAAATTGAGAATTAATAAATATATAATTAAATCAATAAATTAGATTGTGTACAAAGAGGTACCTGCTTTTTGTCTTCTTTAGGCAAATTAAGAGTGAGCATCTTAGATATTGCCCTTGGCTTGTTTCCTTAATCACGATTCTGCCACCGTAGAGTGTGAACTGGTCTTTCTTTTTGTTTTCTGCTTGTTTCTTCTTTTCTTTCACTTCTTGTTTTAATATTTTTTTATTATCGGCATTTCTGGTTTTCGTTGATGATAATTATGAGTGTTGGTGACTGAGTGGTGATCGCGTCACCTGAGGATGAATGACAGATTGTCAGATGGACGGATATGATTGGTTAATCTCTCGCACGCGACTGTGTTACGTAATGTAAGGGAATTGAATATACTCCATATTTATGCGGCTTTTTTAAATTGATATTCCCTTTTTATTATTTTATTAGAAAAATGATTCTCTGTGAGCATTATTTGAAAAAATGCCTCTAAATCGTCCACGTAAAAATATCTTGCGTTCTGCAAAACGCATGTAAAAACCTCGCTCTTCACATAATGCGAGTTCCAACTACCGTGGATAATCTTTTCAGATAATCCAATTTAATATCTGACTAAAGAAACTCGCGTTTTGCATATAGCGAGGTCCATGAGAAACTGAAATTATCATCACTATATATTATACCGAACTCGCTTCCTACAGAAAGCGAGTTCAGTGATTATATCAACAATACAAGGGTTTATAGGCATATTCGAGGTGTTTTTCCGGGTTCGTAATTGGAAATTTTTTGTAATTTTTAAGCTTAAAGGCGTAGTGTTGGAACTTATCTTTCAGTTGAGGCTAATATTGGCACATACGAGACATTATAAACGGGTTAAAAATAGTGTTGGAAATGGTTCCAAAGCTTAGTTTTGTGCATGAAGAACAAGCTAAAATGGCTTGATAGGCATGTTCGAGGGGTTTTTCAGAAAGTTAATCGTAAAATTTGCATAATTTTTAAGCGTAGGGGCGTAGTATTAGAACTTATCTTTCAGTTGAGAGTAATATTGGCACGTGGAAGACATTATAAACGATGTAAAAATCACGTTGAAAATGGTTCTAAAGCTTGGTTTTGTGCATGAAGAACAAGATAAAATGACTTGATAGACATGTTCGAGGGTTTCGGGAAGTTAATCGCAAAATTCGCGTAATTTTTAAGCTTAGAGGTGTAGTATTGGAACTTATCTTTCAGTTGAGAGTGATATTGGCACATAAGAGACATTATAAACGATATAAAAATCGCGTTGAAAATGGTTCCAAAGCTTAATTTTGTGCATGAAGAACAAGCTAAAATGGCTTGATAGGCATGTTCTAGTGGTTTTTGCGGGAAGTTAATCGCAAAATTCGCATAATTTTTAAGCTTAGAGGCGTAGTATTGAAATTTATATATCAGTTGATACTGATATTTCTACATAGGAAACATTATAAACGAGGTTAAAGTCACGTTGAAAATAGTTCAAAACCAAAAGAAATTGAAACTTAACGAAGAGATTTTGTTAATTGAAAAAGTAGTAGTACAATGAAAAAGTACAATTAATCGATACGAGGGCGTGACCGATTAAGACATTTGTTCTTGGTGTGTCCGAGATTTCGACATTGACTGTATAGTTTCGGCTATTGGGTTTTTTCTTGATGTTTGACCAAATCCTTATCACAGTAAATCTGTGTTGATCGTGGACGACCATTTTTGTCGCGGCGTAGTGCACGATCTGATCGTATTGTAGGTTGATCAACTATATTAGGATCACATTCATTTCTAATAGGAGGAAATTCGTATTGATAAACCGTAAGTATACCAGATCAACGAATGTCATGTAGTGAATTCGTGTAGAAGAATAAGCAGCAATGGCATGCGCACATGGATATTTGAATGTTTGGAAGACTCCGTATTGGCAAGTTCTTTGTCGTAGATCAACCACGTATGTATTGTACTCTATGCCTTCTAACGGACTCAAATATTTTGAAACACAAAGTAAATATTCTTTGCGAGAGAAGCATGTCACACTCATTACATTTGAATGTTGCACAAATATTTAAAATTTTACGAGGAGATCTGGGTGGAATTTGTTGCCACCTGCCATCCAATCAACTGCTTGTTTTCCCAAGGTTGCAAAAAGGATAACCAATTGATAATATGTTGCTTTGACAACAGAAGTGATAGGCAAATATCGCACTATCTTCAGTGATGAACTGATTGCCTCAACCAAATTCGTTGTCATGTGACCATATTGTTTACCCCTATCAAATGATCGAATCTATTTTCCCTCGAGATTTCAGCAAGATGGGTATAGCTGAGTAAATTCCTTACTCTCACTTCTTCAAGCAACTCCTCAACCTCATGTACGTAATGTGTGTGGCCTATCCAACAAAAATGAAATAGTTAATGATGAATAAGAAATGCAAATATATCTTAAACCCAAAAGAGTGGAAGACATACATATTCGAAGCACCATTATGTTGGAGTATGCCCAAAGACCAATCATGAGATGGTTGTAAAAGACATACTTATTTTATCATGTTTATTAATATAAAGCCATTATTATTTTTCAGTCTTATTCTATGCATTTATAAATAAACTGAATTATAATAAAGTCCTTAGAATAATATAATTATTCTTGAATGTCCTTAGTCGAATATTATTGTGGGCATGAACAACAATAATATATTAAGACTAATATGTAGTTGATTGATGACAAAGTGTTGTCATTGACATGAAGATGTCAAAATCAATACATAAGTATGTGTTAGAGAACGACATATTGGACTGACCCGCTATGAGCATGTTTCTTGGATTATTATGTGACAGTCACAACATAGCTCATAGTGATAACTACATGTATGATCTTCAGACTTGAGATCATCATTATTTCAACATCGTGAGTGACATATTTTGATGCAGTCAAACGTGTGTCGTAACTGACTACACTATAAAGACCAATATTAGATATGTCACAATCTATGTAGCGGAATATGGTTGATCAAGATATGATTTGTCCCTCATACATAATAGGAGTAATATCATAGGGCACTTGATTAAGCGATACTAGAAAATGCATGGCCATGCTCGAATAAATTGATATGAGATATGATAGTTATTCTTCTATAATAGTCTACTCAAGATATCAAGAAATATTAGATGAACTATACAAGTGTGACTATTCCACGACTTGTGTTCGATCTAAATATGAGGACAAAAGGATGTAATACATGAAAAGAGTTCATCACGAAAAAGGTTATATCAAACCACAACTTCCTGTAAAGTAGGTAGCAATGATGCATTGCTAGATGCCATTCATTGCTTGTAATATTAGAATTGTTCTAGATATTACTGCTAACGTTACATGAACCTACAAGGGTCACACCCTATGATTGAAACGAACAAATATCGACTAGATAGCATGTGTACAAACTTGTTGTGCACGTAATAAGTAAAAACTGAAATTATTATAATTATTGTAATTATAGATAATCTTGTTTATATATATTTTAATAGTAGATAATTATTGTAATTATCAAATACTATTAAAATATATATCTCTAAAGAAACCTAATTAAAGTAGAATTAGATTCTACATATTTAATTATATTCGGTTAAATATATTGTATATTTAATGAATTTGAATTTAATTAGAATTAGGTTTTTGAATGCTATATAAAGGCATAAGGTCTAGCAGTCGAAAATATGCCTTTTGCGAAAAACCTCTATAATAGTTAAAGAAGTAAAATATTGTTCGTTTTATTCGGGTGGACTACGTAAAGGTCGGCACGCTGTTGTGACGACTTAGATTTGATATCGTGCTAGAAGAATTGGATTCTTCTAACTCCCTGCGATTTTTTAGATTTATTTAAGGTAACATTTCATCCCTTTTCACCCCGGATTCGTTCCTCGTACATAGATCACTGGCGGAATACGCCAAATAATTTTTCAGCTGCTCCATGGGGTGTACCGGCGTTTCCCAACACATTAGACATTCATCTTCACTCTTGTATCTTTGCAAATAATTTGCAGCAATGTGGCGTAAATAGTACCGGTGATAAATATAAGGAGGTTGCTAAGACGGGCTTATATGCTGGATTGCGTATTTGATCGATGTGCTTCTATCACAAATAACACATATCCCATCATCTCTATCACACATAACATGAGATAGAACATGTCTCCGTGTATCTTTTTTATCAAGTTTACAAATTACTATTGAAATAAACTAATGGATTGTTAAAAAAATCATAAAATATGATGGGACAAAGTATTTATGCATCGAAACAAACAAACAGTTAACACAATTTTTTCATTAATATAATTTTTTTAAACATTACATAGTTATGATTAATACATAAAAACACTTAATGACGTCTATGTCCACCTATACTGCACTGTGGTGGACGACGAGCCTGACACGGATTTCTTCGAACCAATCTACCTTTCTCTTTATCATCATCATTGCCATCTATATTTGGAGTACCACAACTGACACTGGGATCGATGTAGAATAGGCTTTGTGGCGTATGGTTAATAATAACGGATCTAAAGTCTATTGTCAATGGTGGAATAGATGCAGAAGAAAATGAAGGATAATATGCTAAGACAGGTGCAGGAAGAGTCGAGGTGCCCGCAAGCATCGTATATGGACGAAACGCTCTGTGAAAAACTTTTAGACGGACTCCCGATATGGTAAAATGATGAATAAGTCAAGTGGGTGAATGCATATGGTGGCACCAATGTCTCAGGCTCTGTTGTTGACTATGTTGTTCCCGATGACAAGTCCCCTAGAGCATGTGTTCTTCTTTTCTGTCTTTGTTCCCCTCTTCTGCTACCACGTTGTGTCGACGGGCTGTTTGGGGAAAGTACATCTATTTCTCGTTCTCTCTCATCTGGGGTGAGTATATGCGGCTTCTCATTTTGTTCTAACCACGACATATAATCATATGTAATATTGTGGTCGATGATGAGTTCACAAATGGTAGGATTTTTAAATAAATATTTTAAATTCTTTTTTTTTTAATTATGAAGATAATAATTGAATAAATTATTTTTAGATTTTAATTTTAAATTAATTCAAATCTTTTTTAATTTTATCCTAAATATTTTTTATTTTATCCTAATAATTAAGATTTTTTATTTATTTGATTTTTTTATTTTAATTTTTTGAATAGCTAACGTCTTATCAGTTAATATATATGCCATGTCAACTGGAACTCGCTTCCTACAGGATTTTTAAATCTAAAATTTTAAATTCTCATTTTAATTATAAAATTATCTTTTAAAATATTTTGAGAATCTTTATTCATTTTAAAAGATTTATTTTTTATAAAAAGATGGAAAACATTATTTTTTAAAGAATCCTTATTTAAAAGAGATCATAATTTTAAGATAATTTTATAGTTTAAATGGTCTTAATTATTAGAATCTTTTCTAGTATTTTAAAATTATGATTTTTTAATAGATGAACGAATCTCATATTAATTAGGATTTTTTTAAAATTATAAATTTTTTAATTATCATCTTTTAAAATATTTTAAAAGATTTTTTTAATTACCATCTTTTAAAACATTTTAAAATTATGATATTTAAAAGATTTTTTTTCTTCTAAAAAGTAACGTCTTTTTGGTCAAAACTGTTGCCATGTCATATGATGATTTCATATACATTTGATGAATTACAAGATGCCTATGATGATTTAGTTTTAGAATTTAAAGCCTCATTTTTTAAAAACAGGAAATTGATTTCAAAATTAAAAATCGAAAATGATTTGCTTTCCAAAACTAATTTAGAACTTGAAACAAGGTTTGAAGCTTTTGAGAAAAAGAATTTGGATTTACAAAATTTGCTTCTAAAAGTTCAAGAGGATCATCAAAGGGAAACTGGTGATCTTAAAAAGAATTTGTTTAACAAAAATTTTCAAAAGTGTAAAGTTGGAGGTAGCTCCAAATCAAATTTTTATCAAAGACAATCTAATTTCCCTAGATTTTTTAGAGGCAAAATGGTTAAGGACATTTGAGTCCTTAAGGGACTAATTTGTTCAAACAAACAAAAAGTCATTGAAAAATGGATTCCTAAGGGGACTAAGTTGTTTCGGACTAATGTCATTGGATCCAAAGCAATTTGGATACCAAAAATTAGTTGATTGTCTTTTGTAGGTGTGCTTGAGCCATTGATAATCAAAGTTGAAATTTTGGAAGCTCATGACACACAAAGAAGGGAAAATGACACTTAGAGAAGGAAGGCTTAACATACTACCTTGGTTCAAGTGGTAATTTTAAGTTTTATGTAATTGCTTGATCATATTCTATGTCTAATTTTCATATTGATCTAAGCATGTTTATTTGACTCCATGTCGTGCCTAATTGCATATAGTTAGGGGGAGTCTCAATTGCATGAGTTACATATTTTTGGCCTTTTATGTTCATTTCTATGTCTATGGCCATTAACTTGTAATGTTTGGTTGATTTTGGTAAAATCCATGCTTAATTTGTTTTAAATATGTTATATTAAGAAGCATGTTGATTAAAATGTAGCTTATATATTATTTAATGCATATCTAATCTTCTTAAAGCCTTTGGATGCTCTCAGGATATTATAAAAAAGGCTTAATGTCAAAATAAGTGCCCAAACTATCATGTTTTTTTTTCCTTTTAAGTGTCTAAACTATTTTTTGCCCCTTTTAGGTGCCCAAACTATCAAATTTTTCCCTTTTAGGAGCATAAACTTTTATTGCCCCTTTTAGGTGCCCAAACTATCATTTTTACCCCTTTTAAGGTCAAATTGAGGCACCTACTTTGACCAAAAAATGATAGTTTGGGCACTTAAAAAGGGCAAAAAAACGTTTAGGCACCTAAAAGGGACAAAAAATAGTTTAGGCACTTAAAAGGGAAAATAGGATAGTTTAGACACTTATTTTGGTATTAAGCATAAAAAGGCATTTATAAGTGTTTTGCTACATTTTCTGCCAAAATCATACAGCTGGTATCGGTATCGCCTTTATCATACCAGTAATGTATTAGTTCTGTACCGATACGGATAACCCCGTACCGATACGCGTACACAAAAAGAGACTACTTCGTTTCCTTTTTGCCATGCCTTATATAGCATGTTTAATTGAATTTCTTAGTTTATTTGTTTTATTTATTTGAAATTCAATTTTATTTCTCTTGAATTGTTGGACAAATAATTTACTTGTTGCATGAGTAAAGGGGAGCCATTTCTAAAATTCTTTATTGTTAAAATCTTTGATTTTTTCTCCATTTTTTGAACTTAATGTGATTTCAAATTTGATTTTGAAATTATTTTTTATATAACAAAAAGGGAGAGAGATAGGTTTAAAAAATTTAATTTAAAAAAGGAGCTTTAAATATTTTCAAAAATATTCTCTTTTTCTAAAAATATTACTCTAAGGGGGAGTTTTCACAAAAATAATTTTTCAAGTGGTTTCGTTATATCATAAAGGGAGAGATTCTTGAGATATTTGATTTTGATATAACTTAAAGAAAAATATTTTTGGACTTAAACTAATTTGCAAAAATATTTCAAAAGTACATAAACTTGAAAAATATGTTTGAAAGTTTTTCAAAGGGTTTTTGACAAGTTTTAAACGATTTTAAATAGCTAACGTGTCAAAAAAGGCCCTGAGTACCGATACAGTTGGACCCATACCGATACCCAAAGTGCTCGTACCAATACTGTTTTTCGAGTACTGGTACACCCCTTTGTCCCTAAGTTTTCACAAATTCCAGTAGCCAAATTGAGTATCGGTACAAGTTTAGTCATACCGATACCCTATGAGTCGTACTGATACGCTTATGTAAGTGTACCGATACCCCCTGTGTATTAAATGCTCTGATGACTATTTCTTCTTAAAGGCCGGTACCAATACCCTTACACGAGTATCGATACGCCCTGCTATAGAAGTGAATTTATTGCTAGAATTAAAGACCCCAACGGCTCCAAACCAACCCCAACAGCTAGTAACAGCCACAGATTCCTTAGAGGATTTAAAAGTCTCAATCAAGCAGCCATGCAACAACAAGAAATCAACTACCAACATTCATGTATTGAGAAATCTAGTTTTGTGCTAAAACTGACATATTTCTTGCAAAAAACACCAGTGATCCAGATTGTCACATTTGCTCAAGTGTTTAGGATTTTGGGTGTGAGCTTAACTTGCAAACACATTTGCCTTGTAAGGGTTTTTATTGTTTGCTCATTTGTTTTTCTCTTGATAAAGAGTGTATTCAAGACTTTGGGGTATAAGTCTTGGTTGTGAGTGTTATCTCCTTGATCCCAAAAAAGGAAAGACAAATTAGTGAATTTGTAAAAAATCCTTTTTGTGGATAGCCAAGGTAGTGGACGTAGAATTGATTTAAAAGTTGAACCACTATAAATCATCGTGTCAATATTTTTATTACTTATCCATTTATTCACCAAAGCAAAAATCCAATTCACCCTTCTTGGCTATCTCGGTTGATCGTACGAGCCTCCCAACAATATGGTTTATCGAAATGGTTCCTAACTTTGTGATTATTGCAATTTAGTCACTAAAATAGTAATACAACCTATTGATTATTGCATTGGAATTATTGACTTGGCCTATCGAATAAAATGAACAAAATTTTATAAATTACATTTATGTTTATTATATTATCACATCGATATTGTTCCCAATAGCATCTCTAAATCGATTCTCTACTAGACCGGGTAGAGGGTGTCACAAATCCGACTGCATAGATATCATTAAATTGGTCCAACGAGGTACTAATCATGGTGGATCGCTGGCTTTGGTTTTGCATATACAAGAGTTATATTCATGGTATTGGTGAGTTATCGTTTAGTATGTCTCACGTAAGGGTAATCGAGTTGAAGATGCAATGGCAAAGCTTGCTGCAAGCACACGTTTCGATCTACTTCAGTTCGTTGCAACACCTCCTGAGGTTTCTCAGTTAGTACAAGAGGATAGGTTGTTTCATAATGTTTTAACTTGGTGCATAAGTTGTTTGGTCGGGTTGGTTTAGTACATGGTTTTTTTGTCGAGTTTTGTCTCGTAGGTTATTTGTAATTATTATCATGTGTTATCATGTGTACTATTTTCCTCCGACTAGGTTTAGATGGGGTTTAATGAGGCACATGGTAATAATATCCTTTTTTATCAATTTTTTATTGAATTACTTTTGAATTATGGCCAAATTGATAGAATGTATATGTTTTGGATACTAAAATTGTTATTATACCATGCTATGTGCAACATCTCAGTTAGTTTTTAACAAAATCTTAACGGTTTATGACCAAAATAGAAAAAAGGTAACATTAGTGACGATTTTACCAAAAAGAAGTTTGATGACCAAAATAGGAGAGAGACAATAATTCGATGACGTCTAATATAATTTACCCTAATTATTTTAGGACACATTTTTACATATTTTTTCTATTTAAAACTACGTAAAAAGTCAATGAGGGATAATTTTTTTTGGTTGCCCTTCCGGTTTCCAAGGCTTAGCCCTGACTAATCTGGATCGACCCGCGTCGCACACCTGGCTTTGGTGGGTGAGTCTCCCAGCGGGGATTTTCTGCATACACAACGCCTCGAACCTGAGACCTTGCTTAAGCGATACCAAGTTGCTTATCACTTGGACCAACCCCTAATGGTTCAATAAGAGATAATTTAAGAGGGACAAATGGAGTATTAAATTTACAACTTAAAAAATATTTAAATATGATTATTTGAATATTAATTTGATTTATACTTTCAGATATCTTAACATGATTTAGAAGAATTACGAATACTTTAATTATTTTTATTAAAATATTGTTGTGAATTAAGTAAAAAGCAATAACAAAATAGATGAACAAGAACAAGATGAGAGACAAAGAGAGAGATTTGTATTATATTCTCAATATAGGGTTGTGTACAATGCTTTCTCTAATCTCTATATTTATAGGTAAAAGAAAGAAACCATAATTACAATGGGTATTAAACCCTAATAATAAAGTGCATTAAAGTCTCATTTAATACATGGATATTCACCATAAATAAATATTCATAACACCCCCTTAAATATCCATGAAGTTAATGCGCCTCGTTAAAACCTTACTAAGATAAAAACTCTATAGGAAAAAATTTCTTAGTGAAAGAAAAAGAGTACACACATCTTTGATACGCATAACATGTTGCCTCATTAAAAACCTTATCGGGAAAACCCATTGGGACAAAACCTCGGTTAAGGGAAAAAGAGTGTAACGCGTATTTACTCCTCCTCATAAATACATCAAATAAGATCTCTGGCATGACGCAATCCAATGTTGTAAATCAATTTCTCAAATGGAACAGTAGGGAAAGCTTTAGTAAATAGATCTGCCAAGTTATAACTTGAACGAATCTGTTGGACATCAATGTCTCCATTCTTTTGTAGATCATGAATGAAGAAGAATTTTGGTGAGATGTGTTTTGTTCTATCACCCTTTATGTATCCTTCCTTAAGTTGGGCAATTCGTGTTGTATTATCCTCATATATGACTGTCAGAGCTATTTTTCCATAGTGTAAACCACAATTTTCTTGAATGTGATGGGTCACAGACCTTAGCCATACACATTCACGGCTAGCCTCATGGATAACCAAAATCTCAACATGATTAGAAGAAGTGAAAGTAATTGTTTATTTCATTGAGCGCCAAGAAATTTTGGTACCACTGTATGTAAATACATAACCAGTATGTGATCGAGCATTATGAGGATCAGATAAGTATCATGCATCCGTAAAACCAACCAGTTCTGTTTTTGATAGATTAGGGAAAATAATCCCATATCTTTCGTACCTTGAAAATAATGAAATATGTGTTTAACCCCATTCCAATGTCTTCAGGTTGGACATGAGCTGAATCTTGCCAACAAATTGACAGCAAATGATATGTCGGGTCGTGTGTGACTAGAAAGATACATCAATGCACCAATAGCACTTAAATATGGAACTTCTAGACCAAGAATATCTTCATCATTTTCTCGAGGACGAAATGGGTCTTTGTTAACATCAAGTGACCTAACAACTATAGGGTTGTTCAAAGGATGTGTGTTATGCATGTAAAACCTCTTTAGTATTTTTTCTATGTATGTTGATTGATGCACAAGGATTCTATCCTTTAGGTGCTCAATATGCAATCCAAGACAAAATCTTGTTTTTTGATCTTTCATTTCAAATTCTTTCTTTAGATATTCAATTGTTAAAGAGATCTCTTCAGGAGTCCCAATGATATTCAAATCACCAACATACACAGCAATAATGACAAATCCAAAGTTAAACCTCTTAATAAAAAATACTCGGGAAAATTAAATCGTTTTTATAGTATTTCTCTAATAAGTATTCAATGAGGCGATTATATCAAATGCGCCCAAATTGTTTTAATCCATAAAAAGATATGTCAATATGATTGAATAATGTTCTCGAGGATTTGAATTAACTGCTTTTGACAGTCTAAATCCTTTCGGAAGTTTTATGTAAATGTTATTATCAAGAGCCTCATTCAAATAGGATGTAACAACATCCATTAGGTAGGGGTGTATACGGTTTGGTTTCGGTTTAATTCGGTAAGCTATTTTAGTAACCATCGATTTTCGGTTCGATTAACCTCGGTTTTCAATTTTTCCATATTAACATTAGTTTTTGAAATTTTGTATTTTATTTTGACAAAATAGCTTTATTTGATTACTTTTAAGCATTAAAAGTTAGAGTTTTAAAGTATTTTTCATAAATATTTATTAAAAACTTAATTTTTAAGTAAAAATAATAATTAAAAATGCATCTATAGTATTATAAGTATAAAATACTTATTTTGACATTATAAAAATAACTATAAATTAAATAAAAAATCAAATTCGGTTCAATTCAGTTTGATTTAACCACGGTTCGCAAACTTATGAACCATAAACCGTTCAACTGCCTCGGTTCAGATCGATTTTTGGTTTTGCGGTTGACCATGCTCAGCCCTACCATTAGGCGGAAACTAAGTCTTTTATTGCCAAACTAATAAAAAATCTAAAATTAGTTGCATCTACCATTGAGGAGTATGTTTCCTCATAATCGATTCTAGGTCTTTGCGAGAATCCTTGTGCAACCAAACGAGCTTATATCTCGTTATTTCCCCCTTTTTATTTCTGTTTCTCACAAAAGCTCATTTATATATCACAAATACTTCTCTTTTTGAAAGAGATTTTAATTTCGCCTCAATTGCCTCTTTCTATTTTAGCCAATCATTTTTTATTTACATTGTCCAATTGACAATAATTCATGATCCACATTAAAATTTCTAGTGCTATATTGCATGCAAATATATTATCGACGTCGATTTGATTTCGGTTCCACTTATTTTCAGACATGACATAATTTATTGAGATCTCTTTATCATCAGGTACCTGAGTCATGTCTAATGTCTTTTCTGGAGACCTTTTAATCTCTTCTCGAGATCTTTCATAATTTGTTAATTCCTCGATCAGACCATCACAAGATATAGCTCCTTTTATTTTTTGATGATTTTTATCTTTGGAACCTACTTGTGTACCACGCTTTAGGCGTGAGTTAGACTCATTAACAACTAGATTTTTTCCTTCTAGGACATCAATTTTAATCGGAGCATTCATAGCTGGTATATGTGACTTAGTCACTCTTTTAGGGTCAGCAAAATCATCTGGCAATTGATTTGCTAAGTTTTATAAATGAATTATCCTTTGAACTTATAGTTCACATTGTTGAGTACATGGATCAAAATGAGATAATGATAATTCATTCCAACTTATTTCTTTTCCCAGCTATTTATTTTATCCCCCTAAAGTTGGGAAAACTAACACACTAAAATGATAGTTAGCAAATCGAGCTATAAATAAATTTTCCATCAAAAACTCGAGATATTTAATTACCAAGGGGAATTTGAATCCGACATATATTCCTAACCTCCTTTGAGAACCCATCTTTGTGCGTTGTGGTGGAGCAATTAGAACATATACCGCATACCCAAAAATTCTAATACGAAAAATATTTAGTTCCTGACCAAAAACCATTTGTAATGGGGAGAACTTATGATAATTTGTTAGCTTGATGCAAATTAGCGATGCTGCATGTAAAATGGCATGCCACCAGCATTATCAAGACGAATTGTCTTTATATGGTAATCTGGAAAATGTGCTCGTAATTTTATCAAGTGAGCAAGTAACCTCGCAAATGCCAAGTTGGGGGTTGATAATAAGGATACATATGACCATCTAGTCGATGCATCGATTAAAACCGTAAAAATATCTAGATGATCTGTAACAAGGGTGTATGAGCCCACATATATCACCCTGTATCCGTTCTAAAAATTAATAGATTCACAATCTATCTTAGCTGATGATGGTTGAATAATCAAATTGCTTTGAGAGCAAACATCACATGAAAATCATTACTTTGAAGAATCATCAGTTCTTCAATGAATAACCACATGAAGATTCAATAACTTTTTGCATCATAATTGAACCGGGATGACCTAACTAGTCATGCCAAATAATAAAGTTATCAGTAAACTTTTGGTTTACATTAACATGAGCTTCAATTTTGTACTAATTCTTGTGTAGTACAATCCGGATGTTAGTGCATGTAATTTTGTCAAGATTTTCTTATTGCCTTGAGTTATACTCGTAATATGGAGAGAGACAGCATCCCCTTGACTAATAGGCTCAATATGATATCCATTTATGTGAATATCTTTAAAAATCAATAAGTCTCTTTGTGACTTTGGCGAGTAAAACGCATTGTGAATATGGAATTGAGTTCCATTTGGCAATAATATATTTGCTCTTCCTGAGCATTTTATGATATTAGTACTTCTGGATATAGTACTCGCATTATTCTCTTGCATTGTTAAATGGGAAAATATGCATAATTATGCACCTTTTAATATGTGCTTTGTTCCATTCACTTCGGGGAATGAAAAATATGTGCTTTGTACCATTCACTTCGGGGAATGAAAAATATTAAATATAGCACATATCGAATCAATTATCTATCAAAGATAATGTCACAAGAACTTATTACTCTTCCGGAGCATTGATATTTTAGTACTTTGAGATATAGTACTAACATTTTCCCGTTGCATTTAAATGGGAAAAATATTTCTTATGCTTAAGTATAGTATGAGTACTTGCACTGTTTGCTAAGCATAAAGCGTCATAATTCATTGCATATTTTATTCCAGAAGTAAACATATTCTTCAAAGGATAATATGTAAAACAAATTAACATATTTAAATATATATATAATATGTAACACAAATTAACATAAAGCAAAATAAATAAATGTTTGAACATATTTAAATATATAGTATAAAAAACATAAATAAATAATATGTAAAATAAATTAACATAAATCAAAATAAATTAAAATATCAATAATTTCCTTTAGATATTATAAGGAAATAAAATAAATTACGAATTATTCCCTTCAAGGCTATGAGTAAATCAACAACATCCAATCGAGTTGGACCAATAACGCCATAACTATTTTCGTCATTTTTGTAAAGATTTTTTTATATATTTTCTTTCCTTTATCATTCATGATTGTGGATAAAGGTTCATAATACTTCGGCATATGACAAGTACGAGATTAATGGTTTGTACCATTGCATAAAAAAATTCACTTTCTTAATTTATTCTTGTCATCTTTATAAACCCACTTCTGGTAGTTATATGCATTCTTGAAATAATCATCTTGTCAATGTCTATGTTCATGACCACAATTGCTAACGTGGCATTTATTCTTTCTGCTTAGAATGTCACATTCACTTCAGGGAATAGAGCAGAGCCAATAGGTCTTTAAAACCTTTTCTTAATATTGTGTCTACAGGACAACATTAATTGTGTGAAAAGTGGAGTATGTTTTTTTCTAACGTATCCTCATTAGTGATACTCTGACAACAAAATTTTAATTTAATTTGAAACATTCACATAGTTGAGTTTTATTCACTGACCATATAGTGAATTATCATGTTTGCATTCACTTCAGAGAATAAACAAATCCAATAATCACATGGAATAAACATCATGCTTGCATTCACTTCAGGGAATGCCTCCCATAAATTTTTTTGTCAAGATGAATTTTTGTAACTTGAACTTTGAGAGAAGTTTACAGTCGAGTTTTTCGACACAAGAGAATTATTACTTTCAAGCAATCATACTATTAAATTAATCATACTCTCTTTCACTTGGGGAAACGAAACAAATGTAATCAAACAAATCAAATCGAATAAGCATAATTTGGAGAAACATACCTTTTTAGATTTTTTTTCTTGAGTCAAGCCATGACTTTTTCAAATACGTTTAAACATGTCATGTAAAACTCAAAAAAAATCATAAAATATAATAAAATGTCAAAAAATCCAAATAAAAGCATAACCATCGCGAAGTGATTCTTAATTGAATTTGGAGTTAAAGATGAAACTTACCACATGACTCCAAGTATAATATTCATTCTAAGCATACCAAAACAATCTTTTGTTTGTAATGAGCAATAAGAGATTTCTCAAAAAAAATAAGTAATCAAGTTGCTCGGATTAAACTGCTAGCACATGTTCAATCTCTGCTCCCTTTTTTCAGCTTTTCAATATTGTTTTTAAACTGCAAATTTCACGAAAAAAAAATTATAGACGAAATTGAATGCACTATATATATAAAATAAGATGGTTGAAAATTTAATTTTGTGAAAGTTTATCTTTTACCAAAAAAAATTAAAAATTAAGTTAAAGATCAAGAGAGAAAGATAATTGATAATTAAAATATAATTGAGGGGAAAGAACTTATCTTTGATTCATGCTAGAATCATTTTTTTCAGTAACTCTTTTAGGATTCGAACGACAAACACCTCAGTTGGTTAGAGCTCGTGCTGATAACGTGTTGTGAATAAAGTAAAGAACAAGAACAAAATAGATAAACAAGAACAAAATGAGAGACAAAGAGAGAGATTTGTATTATATTCTCAATGTAGAGTTATGTACAATGCTTTCTCTAATCTCTATATTTATAGGTAAAGGAAGAAAACCCTAATTATAACGGGTATTAAACCCTAATAATAAAGTGCATTAAAGTCTCCTTTAATACATGAATATTCACCATAAATAAATATTCATAAAAAATATATATTTTTAAAATGCTATTCATTTTGATTTAATCGATTTTTTAAAGGATTGTAATAATTTCATTCAATTTGATTTTGTTCTCAGTTTTTTAAATTGATTTTAGATTTTAACGTTTTAGACTTTATTTTGACAACGAGTCAACGAGCTTGTTTTTATGGTTTTTGAACATTAGTGAATTTTTAGAATCACTCCCTTGAATATTTTTTTTAACTAAATAAAAACGTTTGATAATTTTTATATTCTCACCGTTTTAAATATTAATTTTTATTTTTACATAATAAAAAATTAAAATAAAATAATAGTCATAATTTTAAAACTTATAATTTATAAATCATTTTTTCTTTATTGGTTTTCCTTTGCTCAAACCTGCTTTAATATTTCTTATTAGAAATAAATACTTACTATCATTTTTTTTTTTGCAAAATAAATAAACACATTGAAGCTTTGGAAATGCAAAGTGTTGTGAGAGGCAGAGAGTACTGAGTAGAGAGGCATTTTGTTCATGTTGGAGCGCGACAGAGTGAAATATAAATATAATACTGATTCCATTGTTTATAATTTTATATGTACAACTCAATGAGAATTGATGAAATAGAGATATTACATTCTATTATTGTCAAACGTATTTAAATACATTTGAGTAATTATTAAACACATTTGGCCGAACTATTCGACCTATGACTCGTCTTAAAATTACCGGGTATTTATAATAAAAATACCTGAATTTTTGGGCCGGGTACCCGGTCCGTATATTTTCCCAGGCAGTCGGCCCGGGGCCGGGCCGAATTTTTTTGTAATCGGGTAACCGATTCGATCCGGTACTTTTAATATATATATATATAAATAAATTTTAAATTCTATTTTTATTTTAGTTTCTTAATATTTTTACCCTAAAACTAAATTTAAATATCTATATTCATTCTATGTTTGAATTATGTACTTTTAAATTTTAAACTTTTCAAAAATATTTATATTAATTTGTCAATATGAGATTCGAAGAAAAAAATTATGAGTTAAAATTAATATTTTTAATGCATTCTTTAGTGATAAACTTTAATATACATATACATATATATATTTTTTACGGTTTTAAATCAACGGGGTAACCACATAGCACCTAAAACTCAAATGATCCAATGTATAACGCTACTGGAGATGCACTTCATCACCACAATTAGCAGTAGTATGAAAAACAGAGATCTAAAATCATGTTTGAAGTCTGGTGATCTATCAAGGATACAAAATCACAAGAATTATGGAATCTATGAAATGCAGCACCACCATAGGCTCGAGCATTTGTCATGGTTGAAACTCAAAATGATATATTCAAATATTTATCCCTTAAAATTAACTTCAAATCACTACTTTTTGTGTTTGAATTATGTATTATGAAATTTTATGTGTTTCATATATGATTTTTTTTTAAATTAGGTTTTAAAAAAATAAAAAATGTGAACCGGGTACCCGATTTGCGGGTATCCAGTTCTTATGGGCCGGGTCACAAGCCGAACTTTTGGTACTCGAAATTTCGGGTACCCGGATATAAACACCCCTACTTACAACCAATATCTGAGGCATTTCAATGACAATATTAAAGCAACACAAAAGCGTAGACTTATAGTGTTGTCTCAGAAGGGGAGCAACATGAGCACCCGCTCAAGTGACAATCTTGTAAGTTAGTAGTTGTACCTTATTGTTTTAGTTATATTTAAGATGAAAATAATGTGTTTGAAAAAGTATGATCATATCCTATGGTTTATTAATAAAATATTAAACTAATTGTTCAAAGTAATAACATATACTTTTGTTATATAGGTGGTCCATTTTTAAGTTTTCGCTCAAGTGTTGATGTCAAAAGTATCAAACACCGTGGAAATGAGGACCAAGGAGGAGGCATGTGGTGATTTATGGTGGTTCACCCATTATGGGGTTGGCGGAGAGCCAAAGATGTTGGTTGGAGAGAACCGACGGAGGCATAGGCCAGAGAGTTCGGTCTTGCTTTCTTCTTCAACTCAATAAGTATTTATAGCCGAATGATACTATTTGATGGGACGAAGACAAGTCTAGTTAAAGCTATTGATGGGTCGGCAGGATTAGGCATGGCTTGTAGTTGATAAGCTTTTCAACCTGGTCACGCGGGTAGGAAGAGTAGTCTTGTCTACCAGATAATGGGCTCAATTGGTAGGTCAGACGGACTTGATAGTCGTCAGAAGTTATCCGAAGACGAGAACTCCGAAGACCATGATGCATCGCATATTGAGGTGTAGTGCATCCGAAGACATAGGCAGGTTCCAAAGGTATAAGCGGATTTCGAAGATGTAAGCGGTGTAATACCCCCAACCCGGATGTCACAATTTGGGCCTCAAGCCCAAACCAAACTATAAAATTTATCAAACTGGGGTTTAACCCAAACAAGTTATTTTTCCAAAATAATTAGATCCAAAAGTTGAAAACATAGATAAAACAATTAAAAACGTTACACAAGAGCTCCACTTAATTTAAAACATTTAAACATTCGGCTTAATTAATACAACATCAGAAGTAAGAATTACAAACTCGGCCACGTAAGGTCCTATGAATACATAGTCCACTAAACACAAGTACCGTACTCTGAAAACCTCCATATGTTGGAATCTCGTACTACTAGTGCTTCTCGATCCCATAATCTGACGATCAACCTACGCACGGAAACAACAATTTTGAGCGCTGGGCTTACAAAGCTCAGTGATACACATGTACTTTACTATACTTCATGCTAATCATAAACATAAGCATGCAAGCTAGTACGAGCAAAAAAAAGAGATAAATAAACTCATGGCGCTACCACTAATCGCCTAAACGCATGCTCTCATCATAGCAATCATCATACATGGCACACATGGCCCCAACCATATTCATAACATTGCAATGTAACATCATATAAATATGGCGCTACCTCTAACCGCCAAATCAATAAGCATAGCAAGAAGACATAAGCTTCTCATAGCATATAAGCATTATACCACAATATAGGAGTGAGGCTTGATCCCACTAAGCATCAGGATCATTCACTCTGAGTGAGGCTTGGTTCCACTAAGCTTCGGGATCGTACACTAAGCGTTGACCCAGTCCATTTCATATAATTATCGATACGGGTTGACATGTACTGATACAACCCCCAAATGTGTACCGATACGGCCAAAGCTCGTACCAATACCCTATTCACGGGTTCGTATCATTCCCTTGAATTACGATATTTCCACGCTTTATTCGATCCCTAAAGTTTATGAAAGTCATTAGGGTTTGTTTACTAACGTATTTAATTATTTTACATTAATTATCGGCTTCATGATTAGTTATTCAAATATTACCAATTATCAGTCCATTTCATATAATTTCTATCCAACATTCTAATTCATATCTCAAGCACTCAAACAACACAATCATATAAATCAATCAATCAAATAATTATACGAATATTCAAAAGACCCTACACAGTCTCTAAGGCTCATAATAGTCTCGAATATTCTCAAGCTTATCACGCATCTCAAAATATATCAAGTCTCATGATAACGGTTTCAAAACATGTTTATCCATCGTCTACCATTTTGCGAACACTAACAAGCAAGACAATCACATTTATGATGCTCATGAAGTAATAGAAGTTCGAGGTGTACTAACCTTTAGTCGATATCACTAAAATCCTTATTCGAGCTTCTTGAATATTCCACTTGATCTGATATCTAATCCTAAATAATCCTCGTATATCAATTAATACCGTATGTATCACTTAAACACATACTTTAATGAATTTGAAAGGTCAAATGCGTAAAAACAGTTTGCTGGGTTTGAATTTGGCAAAACAAATTGTGCCAATAAATCCGGAATGTCAAAAGAACCCATGGTAGGGTCCCCCAGAAAAAGTCAATGATCGGTCAACGCCGGTCAACGGCCGAGCAACGCCAATAGTGCCTCTTTTCAAGCAAACCAAATTTTTTAACTCTTTACCTCCCTCCACGGCAGCTCCGGTGGCGATGCCCCTACCATCGACAGACTCGTCTCAGTGAGGGGAATTCAATGGTGCCAGCGGTGTCAACAACGGACGGCCCAATCTTCGTAGATCAAAGTTTAAAACTCTCCATTTTTTCATTTTCTCTCCCCTTTTTCCACTTTCTCTCTCCTATTTACTTTTTCTCTCTCTCCAACATAATATCTCCCCTTTTTTTCTTATCCTCATCCTTTTAAAATTCAAACCTCTCCCACTAATGTAATGGGCCCACTTAATATTCTTAACTAGGCTTCCAAAATAAAGGCCCAATACCCGGGCCCGAGACCCGATTCACTAATTCGAGAATCTGAGTCGTTACAAGCGGGATATAACAGATCTCGAAAATATTCGAGACGGCTCTACAATCATGCAAATGCAACTCGTGCACTAACATACATAGCAAGAACCTCACACTAACCTACACCATATTTCAGGAGACCCAACTTGAAATCCAATCAACACCTGGTATGGACAGAGCCAATAAATTTAATTTGGATTGTCCCAATGTAAAATTTCTATGAATCTTCTTTACAATTATGTTAATTTGGACAGAGCCATATTTTAGTAGAATCAAACAATAATAGTTAATTTCTTTTTAAGAGGTATCAATCTTCTTTACAATTATGTTAATTTTATTTTTAACATTATTTTATATTAAATTTGTAGATGATTTTTTTTCTCATATGACACCCTTGATTAAAAATTTAAAAGTGACTCCGCACATGACCCCCAGCAAAGACGCAACAAATACCAAAAGCATCGAATCACCCGATAATATATGCACACTAACAAAATAAGCGTCCAATAATGGACGAGATTCTTTAATCACATGCAGCCCGAAAGACAACATAATATGAATGCTCGCTTAAGCATTGATAAGTGTTCAAAAGTACTATTTTTTTACCCTTTTTTACTCATATTATTGTTAGACTTAGGCTCATATTAGTTGCATAGTTAGCCATTCATGCATTAATCCATGTTTCCTTCAATCGTTGAGCTTGATTACATAACTTGGTGGTTTTTGTGGAAATAGATGCTGCTTTGGTGTGTTTTTGTGTGTGTATGTGCAGGATCACTTGCCAAAGGATATGCCGAGCTAGTTGCCAGGGCAGTGCATGAAGGAGACGCCGAGCCAGTTGCCATGGCATTTGTCGACAAAGACCAAAAGCAATATGGATGTCGAAATTCATGACTTTACAAGCCCAAGATGACATGGAGCAAGACCCAAGCCCAAAGGAATTTGATTGCCATGCAGAGATTAAAGAAGAGTTAAATTCCAAGAAGATATGAGAAGTTCTAATAGGAATAAAATTATAATAAAGAATTATATTCTTTAAAGATAATTTAATTCCAACTCAAACTCCTCCTCAAAGAAGGACTTTGGCCTAGCCCTATAAATATCAAGGAGATTTCGACAATTTCAAAAAGAGGGAGAGCAAGAGGGAATTTTGACAACTCCAAGAGAGAAAGCAAGGGGAATTTTCGGCAAGCATCTAGGGCAAGGGATTTTCGACAAGCTTCATCTTTTCTTCCTTGTTCGATTGGGTTCATGCTAGGGATGGTTTATCTTGTGTTTCTTTGGAACCTAGCCATGAACTAAATTTACTTGGCTATGGTTATTGTGTTTTGTGGTTGTGAGAAACTATTGGTTTTTGTTTAGGTAATAAGAGTTTGCACTTTTCTATTTCAAGGTTTATTCATTCTTGATTCTTATTATTGTTTGCGAGTGAATTGGGAGATGATCTCGTGATTTCATCCATTTATCTAATATCGGGAGAGTTAGATTCAAGAAACGAATGAATATGATCTTTATGCAATCCAATGATGGTGAAGATTAATCCGCTTAGGAATAAGTTAAGGATTTCAACGGCTAAGAGGAGCGCAAGATTGGTTGTTGTTCACCCTTGATTCACGCAGGATGATGTATTATCAAGGCATGCACAAATAGCTAGAGTTTCGACTTAGGGATAAGAAGAAACCATTGAAGAACGCTCCGCCCGAACCTTGAAGTTGCTGCCCGATCGCCCAAGTAGTTGCCCAACTAGTCGCCCAAGCAACCATCAATTAGTTGCTACGGCAACCCGTCGTGCAAGTTGCCACGGCAACCGAGTTGGCCGTGCACTCTTTTACCAAGACAATCCAATCGGCTATCACACCTCAACTCACGATAACCTAGCCTATCTCTCTCAATTGAATTCATCTTTTCTTTTACTTAATTGCTTTCTAGATTAGTTATTAGTTAAAACTTCTATAATCCTTTACTTGTGTTTTTACTTTTTACAATTGCAAGAGACTAGATTCTTGAAGTGGCACCAATCCTGTGGAGACGATATCTTTTATACTATAACTTGCGGCGTGTATACTTGCACATTTGCGTAGCACTTATTACGCGCAACAACAAGTTTTTGGCGCCGTTCGGGGATTGGCAATAGCGACTTTGTTTTTACTTTCTTGCACTTTCTTTTTTTTTCTTGTTTAAAATTCAAAGGGCTAACAAACTTTGGTTTTGCATTGGTATATGACCAGGGCGAGACCGACTTCACCGTAATATCCCTTTGATCTAGAAATCGAACGAACCTTACAAAGACTTAGACGAAGGATAAGAGAAGCAATGGCAAATCAAGACGGCAATATTAATCAAGATGTTCGAGCGGAGGAGGAGTGATGATTCTTGCGAAATGTAACTATTCGAGACTATCTTGAAGAAGATCTTGATGGACTTAACCCGAGAGTTGTCGCACCAAAATTGAAGCCGCCACTTTGAGTTGAAACCGGTAATGTTTAATATGATCAACACAATAGGTCAATTTGGTGGCTCAAAGAATCAAGATGCACGACAACATCTGAAATCTTTCCTCGAGATTTGCAACTCGTTCAAGATACACGGAGTCACCCCGATGTCTTACGATTAAGATTATTCCCTATTCACCGAGGATAGGCGAAAGCATGGCTAAATAGTATTCTGCCGGATCCATAGCATCTTGGACTGATCTTTGTCGAGATTTCCTTGCTAGATTTAATCCTACAAATTTAATCGATAAGCCGTAACGACATTACTTCTTTTCGGCAGCGGATGATGAATCCATGTACGAGGCTTGGGAGCGATATAGAGAACTTCTACACAAATGCCCTTTACACGGATTCCCGGTGTGGACTCAAGTAACAATGTTTTACAACGCCGTGAATACACCAACAAGGATGATGCTAGATGCCTCAAAGAAACGGCATACTCCTAGATAAGTCGCCGGAAGAAGCAATGCAAATTTTAAACAGTGGCCAAGAATGATTATCAATTCCCATCTACTAGAAGAGGAGGAGTTAGACGCTAAGCCACAATACATGAACTAGGATCATCGATTCAATTTCGCACAATTGGCCGCTTTAACCAAGATGGTCCGTAACATGAAAAAACCAAACAACACACATGAAGTCAAGGTAATGGATTCTTTTTGTGAGTTATGTGGTGATAACCATAATTCTTCTTGAATGTATGCGAGAATCCGAATCTAGCTTCTATGTGGGGAATTACAATCGGGGCAACAACATGATGTCCAATACATACAATCCAAATTGGAAGAAGCACCCAAATTTTTCATGGAGTAATCCCATCAATGCTCTAAACCGAACAATCGAAATGCACAAGCATCGGGATTCCAAAGAGAATATGCCACGGCAATGATGCCGCGGCAACAACCGACAACATCTAGTTCTTTGGAAAATTCTCTAAATGCTTTTATGATGAAAACTGAATCTTATATGGCCGAGAATAGTAATTTCATAAAAAGAACTGATGCTTTTATTAACAGGACCGAGATGAGATTGTAAAACCAAGAGGCGACAATCAAATCATTGGAAAATCAAGTCGGACAATTTGCTCAAAATCTGAACACTAGACCACAAGGAGGTTTACCTAGCGATACTGAAGTCGCAAGAGGAACCGCCATGAGCAATGTAAGGCAATCACCACCGTAGTGGCCAACAACTTAGAGAGGTTCAAACCCGCTCGTCAAATAAAACTCCACAAAAAGATCAAGACGAACCTAGCGGCAAAGTCTCAGATGCTGAACCAGGAATTGCTGCGGCAACCGACAATAAGCATGCCTTGGCAACCGATGACGCCTCGGCAACTTGCGATAAGCACGCCTCGGCAACCCCAGGTTGGTAACGCGCCGGCAACTCCGGATATCCCAAAGAATACCGTCAATCGGGTTTCAAACCAATGAAAGGATAGAAGATATCCGACTTCCACCACCATTCCCACAAAGGTTAAAGCGACAAAAAAGCAAGAATACCAATTCAAGAAGTTTCTTGATATCCTAAAGCAAGTCCACATCAACTTGCCATTGGTGGAAGCAATTGAACAAATGCCAAACTATGCCAAGTTTCTTAAAGACATTGTGTCCAAGAGAACAAGGCTAGGAGAGTTTGAAACAGATTGCGCGACAGAGGATGCATGGCAATGTTGCACAATCGCATGCCGCCCAAGTTGAAGGATCCCGAAGTTTCACAATACCTGTTCTATTGGAAATCACTATGTCGGGAAAGCACTATGCGACCTAGGGGCTAGCATAAACTTGATGCCTAAATCGGTTTTCCGAAACTAGGAATCGGGAAGGCAAGACCTACAACAGATTATGCTACAGACTAGCCGACAGATCCTATGTGCATCCGTAGGGAAAAATCGAGGACATACGGGTAAAAGTTGATAAATTTATTTTTCCCGCTGACTTTATTGTTTTGGATTGTGAAGCAGATGAGCATGCGCCTATCATTCTCGGAAGACCATTCCTAGCGATAGGGAGAACTTTGATTGATGTCAAAAAGGGAGAACTCACAATGAGGGTGAATGACCAGCAGGTAAAACTAAATGTGTTCCAAACACTAAGGCATGCCGATGATCCAGAAGAATGCCAACTACTTCATGCCACGGCAGAGTTTAACTTCGATGAGGAATTTAGTTGCCTCGGCAACTACATTGCCGATCAAGAGGAACCTGAGGAGTATGAAGAGCCGGTCGATGAGGAACAACCAGAAGAGGCAAATTGGCTAGTCAATCGACCAGGTACATACTTTGAACCACTGGACTACTCAGGTAATGAAGGTAAGATCGAAAAACCCTCTATCGAAAATCCACCAATTCTTGAGTTGAAACAATTGCCGAGCAATCAAAATATGTATACTTAGGGATCGATAATACATTACCTGTAATTATTTCCTCTAAGTTACAACCTGAAAGCGGAAAAAGAAGCTGATCAACATGTTGAAGCTACATAAAAAGGCAATAGGGTGGACAATTGCCGACTTGAAGGGAATTAGCCCGGCGGTGTGCATGCACAAGATCTTGTTGGAAGATGATCACAAACCTTCAATTGAGGCCCGGAGGAGACTGAATCATGCCATGAAAGGGGTTGTAATGAAAGAAATCATCAAGTGGCTTGACGCCGCATTATATACCCTATCTCCGATAGTATTGGGTAAGTCCGGTACAATGTGTACCGAAAAAGGAGAGTATAACAAAGTAAAGCAATGAAAATAATGAACTTATCCCAACCAGGACTGTGACCGGTTGGAGGGTTTGTATGGACTATCGAAAGCTAAACAAAGCCACTAGGAAAGATCACTTCCCATTACCCTTTATTGATCAAATGCTTGACCGTCTTGCAGGTAAACCCTTTTATTGTTTTCTCGATGGTTATTCAGGTTACAATCAGATTGCCATAGCACCAAAAGATCAAGAAAAGACAACCTTCACATGCCCATACTGTACTTATGCCTTCCGAAGGATGCCGTTCGGATTGTGTAACGCCCCGGCAACCTTTCAAAGATGCATGATGGCACTCTTTTCAGACACGGTCGAAGACTTCCTTGAGATCTTCATGGATGATTTTTCAGTTTTTGGTAATGACTTCGACGGTTGTCTCGGCAATTTAGAGAGGGTGTTAGCAAGATGTGAAGAAACGGATTTAGTCCTCAATTGGGAGAAATGCCACTTTATGGTAGATGAAGGAATAGTGCTCGGCCATAAGATTTCATCCAAGGGAATTGAAGTAGACAAAGCCAAGGTGGATGTGATCGAGAGATTACCCCCACCAAATTCGGTTAAAGGAATTCGAAGTTTTCTCGGACATGCAGGTTTTTACAGGAGGTTCATTCATAATTTTTCTAAAATCACTAAACCTTTGTGTAATCTGCTTGAACATGATAAAGTCTTCGATTTTGATGATTCTTGCACTCAAGCATTTGAAACCCTAAAGAAAAAAAGCTTGCCTCGCACCCATTGTCGTTCCACCGTTTGACGCTACCTTTTGAACTCATGTGTGATGCAAGTGATTTCGCAGGAGGAGCAGTCCTAGGCCAACGCACAGTAAGACCTTCCATGTGATATACTACGCTAGTAAAACTCTTAATGATGCTCAAGTGAATTACACAACAACAGAGAAAGAGTTACTAGCTGTAGTTTTCGCATTTGACAAGTTCCGATCCTATTTAATTGGTACAAAGGTAATTGTTCATACGGACCATTCGGAAATCAAATACTTATTTGCTAAAAAGGATGCTAAACCTCGTTTGATTCGTTGGATATTACTTTTACAAGAATTTGATATTGAAATTAAGGACAGGAAAGGAACAGAAAATCAAGTGGCCGATCACTTATCACGTCTGGAACGCAATAGGGAGAAAGACGCGGATCTAGAGATATGCGATGCATTCCCGGATGAACAAATTCTAATTGCCTCGGCAACCCTCAACGCCTCGGCAGCCCATGACGCCTCGGCAACCATGGATGCACACGCCTCGGCAACTTTGGGAGCAGACACTACGGCAGCACATGCCTCGGTAATACCCTGGTACGCAGATTTAGTTAACTTCCTTGTTTGTGGTATTTTTCCGTATGGCATTACTCACCAAGGGAAGAAGCGGTTCCGCCATGATGCTAAGCATTACTTTTGGGACGAGCCTCTTTTGTTTAAACAATGTGCAGATCAGGTTATACGCCGATGTGTCCCTGAAGAAGAGCAACAGAATGTACTCCGGCAATGCCATTCTTCACCCTATGGAGGACATTTTGGAGGAACTCGTATCATGCCAAAGTCTTGCAATCCGGTTTGTATTGGCCAACATTGTACAAAGATGCCCGGACTTTTACAAGCAATGTGATCGTTGCGGAGGGGCGGGCAATATCTCTAGACGACATGAGATGCCACTCTAGAACATCATCGAGGTGGAACTGTTCGATGTATGAGGATCGATTTTATGGGACCTTTCCCATCTTCATTCGCAACCTCTACATCTTACTCGCCGTTGACTATGTGTCTAAATGGGTAGAGGCAAATGCGAGTTCCCAACGACGATTCCAAGACCGTGCAACGATTCCTGCAGAAAAACATATTTACACGGTTTGGGATGCCGAGAGCAATTATCAGCGACGGGGGGGCAGCATTTTGACAATGACTAATTGCCAAGATGTTGCAACGCTTGGCATATCACACAAGATCGCCACGGCATATCACCCACAAACCAACGGGCAAGCGTAAATTTCCAACCGGGAGTTGAAGGGAATACTCGAGAAAGTTGTAAATCCCTCAAGGAAGGATTGGTCATTAAGACTAGATGACGACTTTGGGCATATCGCACTGCATTCAAAACACCATTAGGTATGTCCCCTTCCGCTTGTCTATGGTAAAACATGTCATCTACCGGTGGAAATCGAGCACAAGGCGTCTTGGGCAATCAAGACCGTGAATATGGATTGGGAAAGTGCCGGACAAAAGCGCTTGATGGATCTCAATGAGATAGAAGAATTTCGTGCACTCGCCTATAACAATGCACGAATCTACAAGGAGAAAACAAAGCGATGGCACGACAAGAAACTATTGCCACGGCAATTCACGCCAGGGCAACTAGTTCTCCTATTCAATTCTAGGCTAAAACTTTTCCCGGGAAAGCTGAAATCAAGATGGTCGGGACCATTTGAAGTCGTCAAACCATTCTCCCATGGCGCCGTGATAATCAAGTCCATCTCTGACAACCATGAATTCAAAGTTAATGGACAAAGATTGAAGCACTACAATGGTGCCCATGTGGAACGTAACAAGGAAGTGGTCAATTTAGGAGATGCATGAGCATGCTCTCCCTTTTGATATTTTTATTTTTATTTATTTTTATTTTTGTCGATTATTTAATTATTTTTTTTTCATATTTTTTTCCGATTATTATTTTTTATTATTTTGCCGATTATTAGTAGTTTTAGGATAGATTTTTTTTATTCAAGTCTAAGAATCCTATTACACATCTTTATTTATTTTCTTTATTAGTTTATCTTTAATTTTAATCCTTATTTGATTTGTTTTTGAATTGTAGGAAAGGAAGTTCAAGAGAAAGAAGGAATTCTAAACCAAGTAGGAAAACATCTTCAACAAGGAAACTAATGGGCTGAATCTAAGGCTTATATAAAGCCTCCAATTCATCCTAACCAAAACCCCTTTTGTCGAAAATTCCTACCAAACCCTAACCCAATTGTCGATTTCCCCCAATCCCAACCACCTATCTTTTCTATAAAACCCATCACCCATAACCTATTCCTACTTTCTATCTTGCAACTTTTTAGTTTCTTTTCTTTTCTTTTCTTTGTTTTTACTCACAACCAAGATCATACATGGCATCCAAGATTAAACTTTTAGTTCATCCAAGTTCCTCCAAAGAACCAAGATACAAGAAGTTTGCTACACCAGCGGTTCAAGAAAGATTTCAATCCAAGTTTGAAAGCCGGAAGATTCATGAAGAACAAGGCTTTGAATACTCCAGCTCTCAAGATTTCGGCCTTGAACCATTCATCTTCAAGAGGATTGCACATCAAAAGTGGCAAATCTTTTGCCATCAACCGGAACCGGGTAACATCTCATGGGTAAGAGAATTCTATGCTCACTCACCTAACCCGGATAATCCTTATGTTTTTGTTCGTGACAAGGCCATACTTATAAGTCCCGAAAGCATCAACACCTTTTACGGACTTTACATTGAGAAGGACGAGCATCAAGCCTTCGTTGACCAAATCAATCCCAAGCAACTCGACAAGGTGCTTCAAGAACTCACTCAACCGGGAACTCATTGGAACGACGGTAAATACAAGGGCACGGTAAATCGCCTTCGGCTTAAACCCAAAGCAAAACTATGGAATAAGTTTGTTAAAACGTCTTTAATGCCCTCCACACACAATACTACCGTTGACATACCACGTCTTTTGCTCATACATTCTATTTTGCATAATCGCATCATTAACATTGGAAAAATTATTTGCGATGAGATTTTTGTATGCAGCTCAAAAGATAAGGGTTATCTTTTCTTCCCTTGCTTAATTTCTAATCTTTGCAAGGAGATGCATGTCCCGAGTGAGTCCACCGATGAGAAGGCCCTACCCAAGTCTGGTTGGAATCAAGCACTAATCCGGAAGCTAATGGGAGAGGCACCGGGAGATTCTTCAAGGCCTCCAATTGCCACGGCAACTCCCGCCGCGCCATGAAATCCCTAATGCCCAAGCACCTAACGCCAGGCAACTCGGCCATTAATCCCGGACACTTTGAAGCACTTTTGCACCCATTGGAAAGCCGCCAAGGCAAATTGAAGATCGGCAACTAATGTTCATGCGGTACATGAAGGAGCACAACAATGCCATCACCCAAGTCATCCTAGAAAAGTACCGGACAATCGTGTGTGCCGTTCCCAATCTTTCCCACCGAGATTCTTGCCCGGCAACCAATGAAGCGATCACCACGGCAACCAAGGAAGCGAGACGCCACGACAACCAACCCTGACGATGCCCCGACAACCACTGCAAAAGCCAAAGGTAAAACACCTATGCCCGAATCAACTCCTACGGAATCATTTTCTGATTTTTCAGATTCGGACGAGTCCTCCATTAAACCAATAAAGACCGCACCAATTGAATCCTCCAAACGAAAAGCCATTGACATTGATGAAGATGATGATGAGGACAACCCGTCACGAGGATCGATTCCACCACCGCAACAAGAAAACAACCATCACGTTCAAGCAAGAAAATCAAGACGCCAACTAGAAGGAAACTAATCATCTACGATGACGAACTCTCGGAGTAAGTCCTCGTATGCATTTTATTTTTATTTTTATTTTTCGTTATTTTTATGCATGCATGGAGGACAATGCCTCACTCGAGTTTGGGGGGATTGTTACTAGTAATTACCATGTTTAGTTACATTAATCTTAAGCATTACATTTAGGATACATAAATTGCTTGCCATGCCTTTAATTGGAACAAGAATTGCTTAGATTTGATGAATATTCAATGATGACTTTACCAATGCACTTAATTGATAGAATTTTTATTCTAGGATAACCATGAAAAACTTAGAATTTTACTATGATGCTAAATTTGATGAAACACTGTTGTGGTTTGATTGATTTAAGGAGTTCTAGTAAACTTAGGTTGATAATTAACTAATTTGGGGATTAGAATAAAAATTGGATGAATGCTAGAGGTGCCCGAAATTGGCTCTAGCATGTGCTAAAAATTGATCACTAGAGGTGCCCGACACTGGCTCTAGAAGGCGTTAAAATTTTTTAACTAGAGGTGCCCGAAACTGGCTCTAGTCGATTAAATTAACTTAAGAAAACTAAAAATAAAACACTAGAGGTGCCCGAAATTGGCTCTAGTTAAAACATGTTAAAAAGAACCCAATGAAGTAATTTGAAAACCTATTGTTTGAATAGAATCCGAAAAATCAACTTGCACACAACTCCGCACACACTCACAAGCATTATAGTTTGATTCCGAGTAACTCCTCAGTTTTCCGAAAAATAAAAAGCCAATCATACTTTGTGCCCCGGTTCAGAGAATTGAAATCAAGTTCAAAGCTAAGTTTGTGAAAATTTGAAGTCTTGGCAGGTAATTATGAGTTTGCATTGCTTGAGGACAAGCAATAGTTCGAGTTTGGGGGTGTGATAAGTGTTCAAAAGTACTATTTTTTTACCCTTTTTACTCATATTATTATTAGACTTAGGCTCATATTAGTTGCATAGTTAGCCATTCATGCATTAATCCATGTTTCCTTCAATCGTTGAGCTTGATTACATAACTTGGTGGTTTTTGTGGAAATAGATGCTGCTTTGGTGTGTTTTTGTGTGTGTATGTGCAGGATCACTTGCCAAAGGATATGCCGAGCTAGTTGCCAGGGCAGTGCATGAAGGAGACGCCGAGCCAGTTGCCATGGCATTTGTCGACAAAGACCAAAAGCAATATGGATGTCGAAATTCATGACTTTACAAGCCCAAGATGACATGGAGCAAGACCCAAGCCCAAAGGAATTTGATTGCCATGCAGAGATTAAAGAAGAGTTAAATTCCAAGAAGATAGGAGAAGTTCTAATAGGAATAAAATTATAATAAAGAATTATATTCTTTAAAGATAATTTAATTCCAACTCAAACTCCTCCTCAAAGAAGGACTTTGGCCTAGCCCTATAAATATCAAGGAGATTTCGACAATTTCAAAAAGAGGGAGAGCAAGAGGGAATTTCGACAACTCCAAGAGAGAAAGCAAGGGGAATTTTCGGCAAGCATCTAGGGCAAGGGATTTTCGACAAGCTTCATCTTTTCTTCCTTGTTCGATTGGGTTCATGCTAGGGATGGTTTATCTTGTGTTTCTTTGGAACCTAGCCATGAACTAAATTTACTTGGCTATGGTTATTGTGTTTTGTGGTTGTGAGAAACTATTGGTTTTTGTTTAGGTAATAAGAGTTTGCACTTTTCTATTTCAAGGTTTATTCATTCTTGATTCTTATTATTGTTTGCGAGTGAATTGGGAGAGGATATCGTGATTTCATCCATTTATCTAATATCGGGAGAGTTAGATTCAAGAAACGAATGAATATGATCTTTATGCAATCCAATGATGGTGAAGATTAATCCGGCTTAGGAATAAGTTAAGGATTTCAACGGCTAAGAGGAGCGCAAGATTGGTTGTTGTTCACCCTTGATTCACGCAGGATGTATTATCAAGGCATGCACAAATAGCTAGAGTTTCGACTTAGGGATAAGAAGAAACCATTGAAGAACGCTCCGCCGAACCTTGAAGTTGCTGCCCGATCGCCCAAGTAGTTGCCCAACTAGTCGCCCAAGCAACCATCAATTAGTTGCTATGGCAACCCGTCGTCAGTAAGTTGCCACGGCAACTGAGTTGGCCGTGCACTCTTTTACCAAGACAATCCAATCGGCTATCACACCTCAACTCACGATAACCTAGCCTATCTCTCTCAATTGAATTCATCTTTTCTTTTACTTAATTGCTTTCTAGATTAGTTATTAGTTAAAACTTCTATAATCCTTTACTTGTGTTTTTACTTTTTACAGTGCAAGAGACTAGATTCTTGAAGTGGCACCAATCCCTGTGGAGACGATATCTTTTATACTATAACTTGCGACGTGTATACTTGCACATTTGCGTAGCACTTATTATGCGCAACAAGCATCATGTCACGGGGCTAGATTTTGACCCTAGCAGATCCGTACGGCCTTAGACGCCTTCGACGCAAATCAGTCGATTCCTACGCCTAAGTCAGCCTTCAACCAGCCTTGTGAGTACTCATGCTCGACAACGGCTCCGACAAGCCCTCCATGTTTCGATGGATCTTATCACGGGCTAGACCTTTGCCAGACAAATCGTGTGAATCTTAGTCACTTTCTCGGTTGAAACGTTGGCTAAGTCACCCTGAAATCCCTTGTCACGGCCTTAGGTGAAGCTCTCTCGACAAACACCTAACTCAGTCAGGATTCTCGCTCCGGAAGATCAAACACTTCCCGAAGCCCTCGAACGAAAGATCGTTCTAAGCGGAAACTAATCAAAGAACAACAGAAAGAGATTGGTAACACGAACAACGAAAAACATTCAAGAACAATAAAGAACACTCAAAAACATTCTCGGCAAGCTCTTTCTCACTTGCTATCGCACAAAGTCTCATCATTGGCTGGACTACTTTGGCACTCGTAGTCGAACCACAACTCTCACTTCGCTTGGCGGCATTGACACACACAATCGCCCCAAGTCTCGCTACTTCACCCTTTGACTCGGCTGCTGTCTTCACCATGGCAGCTAGGCGGTTCTTCTCGGGACATCGTCTTATTAAATGAGGACCATCACAGAAGTAGCACTTCAACTTCTTGCTCTCTTTCTTTTCTGGCACGGACTTAGCCTCACCATTCCCCTTGTCTCTCGAACAGGGCTTGGTTGACTCAACCCTTGCCTGCTTGCATTCTGCGGGCTCGGTCAGAGGTTCGGCAACAACGAGAGCCTCTGAAAGTCTTTGGGCATCTCTCTGCTCTACTACGAGCTTCGCCCCCGGTCTAAATCCCTCTAAGAAGGTCTTGAGCGCATCACATTCACTCATTGCCATCTTGCAACTGAGTAGCTCCCTCTTGAGCTCATCCACTTCTTTCCGCAAAGCTTCCATCTCAGCTTCACTAGCATTACTCCCTCGAACAGTCACCAACTTGTTGAGAACTTCTCGTGTCTCATCCTTGAACCGATCATCTATGGACTCTACTTCGTCAAGACGAGACTCGAAAACACCTTGGGTCTGCTTGGCCTCCTCTTTGGATTTCTCAAGTCTAAGAACCCTCTTTCCCAACGACTCCAATTCTGCCTTCATTGCCTCCACTGCATCTTGAAGGGAATTATCTTGTTGGTACAACTTATCGTACACCGAGTTGAGAACTTCTTGGATCTCCTTCGTGGTTTTCTCCTTGAAAGAATCATCCGCTTTTTGCAAAGCCCCCATCTTGGCTTCACAAGCACAACTCTCGCGAACTATCTCTAACACGTTGAGGATGCGTTGCGTCTCGTCATTGAACTTGCCCTCCATGGACTCTAACTTTTCAAGACTTGACTCCACAACACTTTGGGTCTTTTTGGCCCCCTCTCTTAGATTTTCCACTGTAGCTTCTAAGGAATTGCCATGCTCAGATATCTTAATTTCCAAGCCATTAAGAGCCCATTGAACCTCCTCCTAGATCCCTTCCAGAGACTCTAACATCTCAAAATCCAACGAACCCAGCTTCTCAAGGTTTACCGACTCTAGCTGTTCAAACACCACCTTGGCCTCCTTCTTGAAGTCCAAGAGTTTATCGACCCAAGCTTCCACGACCATTATGAATTCGAGATTCGATTACACCTTATTTTCAAGACGGTTGCTCCTCTCGTCAAATTCATTCAGAGTCTTTCTTACATCGTCCATTGTCAGTGTCTTCTTCTTTGGTGCCATCTCAATCACCACTTTGCCACGAACTAGTCTGATCCCTGGTCACTTCGACTAACTCAAACGCAAATCACCACCATGCTTAACTGCAACTACAAGCTGGAATCCACCATACTTGACTGCAACTACAAGCTGGAATCCACCACACTTGATTGCACCTGCAAGCTGGCTTGAACACAAGTCACCACCACGCTTGACTGCAACTGCGAGCTGGCTGGAACGCAAGTCCCTTCCTCGACTCGCTCTGATACCACTTGTCACGGGGCTAGATTTTGACCCTAGCAGATCCATGCTGCCTTAGACGCCTTCGACGCAAATCAGTCGATTCCTACGCCTAAGTCAGCCTTCAACCAGTCTTGTGAGTACTCCTACTCGACAACGGCTCCGACAAGCCCTCTAGGTTTCGATGGATCTTGTCACGGGCTAGACCTTTGCCAGACGAATCGTGTGAACCTTAGTCACTTTCTCGGTTGAAACGTCGGCTAAGTCACCCTGAAATCCCTTGTCACGGCCTTAGGTGAAGCTCTCTCGACAAACACCTAACTCAGCCACGATTCTCGCTCAGAAAGATCAAACACTTCTCGAAGCCCTCGAATGAAAGATCGTTCTAAGCGGAAACTAATCAAAGAACAACGGAAAGAGATTGGTAACACGAACAACGAAAAACATTCAAGAACAATAAAGAACACTCAAAGAGTTTAGAGTAAATGCTTCTTGTATTACTCAAAGTGAAGTAATGTGAAGTGTAGTGAAGTGAAGTGATTTACAAGTGAGGTGGGAGCCTCTATTTATAGTTGAACTCCCCTACATCCAACGGCTCGGTTTAAATTACATCGACGGTCGAGATTGATCTTATCTAATCAAATCTCAATTCAAATCTCTAATTATCACAAATATTATCTACAAATTATATTTCAAATAAATAGATGATGCTTTGACCGAATTACCCTCCTGAATCCTCCATGGATTTGGCTAAGTCCTGTGGGCTTGCGGGCTTTCTAGCATTCTCCAAGTGCCGGGCCAAGTGTGATGGTCTTGGCAAGCCCGTTACACCGTGCAAACCCTCTTTGGCTGATTCTTGCGCCAATGCCTCGGTCCCAAACGTTTGGTCCACACATTTCTCCAAGTGCTGGGCCAAGTGTAATGGTCTTGGCAAGCCTGTTACACCGCATAAACCTTCTTTGGTTGATTCTTGCACCAATGCCTTAGTCCCAAAGGTATGGTCCATGACATTCTCCGAGTGCTGGGCCACATTTGGCAAGCCCGTTGCATTGCGCACAACCTCCCTATCTGATGCTCGCGCTAATGTCTCGATCCGAAAAGTTTGGTACGTGACAATCACAATTTATTTAAAGGAAAAGTTCATAAATGGTCAATAAACTTCGATCAATTATTTATTTTGATAACTAAATTTTCAATTGCTTTAATGTTATTATTAAACTTCTAGTTGTGTTCTAATTTGGTCACTGAGGGTTAACGGTTGTTAAAAAAGGACGTGGCAGTTAATAAAATTTGTATAATAGCATATTTAGTCCTCTAAATTTGCATATTCAATTAATTTAGTCCTAATTCGAAAAAAAATAATAAACTTAACCCTTATTATTTACACATTCTTTCAATTTGATTATACATATTTTTGTTAGAATTAAAAAGGGTGATGTGTGTCCATTGGGTGAAGGAAAATAAATGAGAAACTCAAACTTGGGGAAGGAAGATAGAACAAGGCACTATAAACCATTGGGCCTAAGTTCATTTTTGTTTCAAACTCCTGCAAGTTATACATAACCAATGTTTTTGCAGACAGGTATCTCCCTCTGTTCCTTCTAGGAATAGGCACGTGTCGAGTTTTTGGCTTACCCGAAAATAATTATCATAAACTTGAATCCAAACCGACCTTAATTTTTTTTAAAAAAAAACCTGACCCGTTCCGATTTGAAAATTATATACCTCAATTCGAACCCGACCTGATCTATAAAAAAATTAATTTTAGGGACTTAACTGTAAAAAATAATTTTAGGGTTTTAATTGCAAAAAAATAATTAATTTTAGGAACATAATTGTAAAAAATCAAATTTGCCGAACTAATTATAAAAAATATATAAAGAAGGATATTATTGTAAAATATCCCTAAAAACATAAAAAAATTACACTATTAGTCATGAGTCAGGTCGGGTCGATTTTTTTCACCACAAACTCGGCCCGAACCCGATTTATATATATATATATAAAACTCGACCCGATCGGGTCGAAACCCGTCGGGTCCGGATGAAATGCCCATCCCTAATCCCTCCACCCCAAAGCTTATATGGCCACTGAAGAAATCCACAACATTACATATGGATCCAACAATTAATCAATCGGAGGAATCACGTCTTGCAATTTCTAGGGGTATGGGTTTTTGTCAACGCTTTAATTTTTTTTTTGGGGGGGTTGTTTTAAGTATGATTTATTTATTTGGCATAAGTGATTTCTTATTCAAGATGTTTCCTTCGTTAAATTCTAATTAAGTATAAATTGATTGTTAAATTGCTGCTAAGTGAAAATCCGCAGCCATGCAGCATCTCGTAGTTTTAGAAGATAATATTTGAAGTAGAACTTGTTCTTGATGCTTGTAGCTAATCTGAACAGACAAGAGTTGGATCCCAAAGTAAAGAATTTTGCGGTATCTCTGCCGAATGCTCGATTCTGGGTTCATCTGCATTGCCTATAATTATATCTGCTTCTTCTGCTAGGTGTATGACAACAAATGTCTCATCTATTTCATAGTCTTCTTGCCTGTCACATAATGCACAAAAGTTTATTTCTTCTTTGTCACCACGTTAATGGTTAATGGCTTCTTATTCTTATTCCAGTTTCAAATTGGTTTTGATTCAGTGACGGATCCACGTTAACGGATGGGTAGGCCCGTGTCCACCCTAAACTTTTCAAAGTTCATGCATTTGATTTCAATTTTCTTAATTTTTATGAATTGATCCTTAATTTTTTTATGATTTGTGCTCACCCTGAAATTTTAATATTTTTATTATTTGTGCCCACCTTCATAAATATTTTGACTTATGTTCACCCTCAAAAAAAATTATGGATCCACCATTGTCTTGAGTTGTGTGGATTGCATACATGCAAATTGCAGATTGTCAATAATGGAGCCAATTGACAATGGCTACAACAAGAACATTGATTATATATAATTTGTAGGAGTT